>DF359051.1:60246-90607 GCA_000787875.1 Solanum virginianum
TCTATAATGCCTACCATAGAGAGCCTCAAAAGGAGCCATATCGATGCTAGAATGATAGCTATTGTTATAAGCAAACTCAATCCATGGAAGATGATCATCCCAACTACTCTTAAGCTCCAATATACAAGTCCTAAGCATATCGTCAAGTGTTTGCATAGTTCCTTCGGCTTAGCCATCCATTAGAAGGTGGAAGGTCGTACTAAGTCTAACTCTTGTACCAAGGCCCCTTTGGAAGAACCTCCAAAAAGTGAAGCAAATTGAGCACCACGATCTATTATAATAGACAAGGGCACCCTATGCAATCTCACCAACTATTGAATGTACAGTTTAACATACTATTCGACACCATAAATAGTCCTAACCGGTAAAAAATAGGCTAATTTGTCGTCCTATCAACCACATCCCAAATAGAATCAAAATCGTTTCTAGTCTTGGGCAATCCAACCACAAAATCCATGTAAATTTTCTCCACCTCCAAGTAGTAATCTCTATATCTTGGGTTAGGCCACCCGGCCTTTGGTGTTCGGCTTTGACTTGTTGACAACTATGACATCCGGATACAAATGTGGCAATGCCCTTCTTCATGCCTCCCTACCAATCCACCTCTCTCAAATCCCTATACATCTTGGTAGAACCGAGGTAAATAGAATGAGAAGAATTATGGGCCTCATCAAGGATTTTCTCGCTCATACCATCAACACAAGGCACACACAACCTACCTTGGTACCTAAGGGCACCATCTCCCCCTTGGGAGAAAACCTTCTCCTTGCCCTCTTTCACCAATGTCTTCTATTCTAACAAGGAGGGATCAAGATCTTGCTTTGCTCTTACTTCATCAACCAATGAAAATTTAGAACCATCAACAACTATAACATCACCATTGTCCACCTCTTCTAACCTAACCCCCCAATCTAGCCAACTAATGCACCTCCCTAGCCACCTCTTTATCACCACCATCAACATGTGCTAGGCTACCCATAGATACCTTACACAAGCATTCACCATAATATTAGCCTTACTGAGATGATAATGCACACTTACATCATAATCCTTAAGAAGTTCTAACCACCTCCTTTGTCTCAAGCTAATGAACACATATTGGAGACTCTAGTGAACGGTAAATACATCAACATGCACCCCAACAACCAATGACATCAAATTCAAAGCAAATATAATGGCGACAAACTCAAAGTCGTAGGTAGGATAACCCTTCTCATTTATCTCAAATTAGCTAAAAGTATAGGCTTCCACTTAACCATTTTGCATCAACATACAACCCAAACCTATCCGGGAGACATCACAATATACAACAAACCCTTCCAACCCATCCGGCAAGAACAAGATAGGGGCGGAGATAAGGTTATACTTCAAGGCTTGGGAATCTTTTCACACTCATTGATCACATAAACTTAGCCTTCTTTTAGGTCAACTTATTCATGGGAGAAGCAATAGAAGAGAACTTATTCATAAACTTCCGATAGCAACCCGCTAAGCCCAAAAAGCTCCTAATGTTCGATAGGGGTCAATGGTCTAGTCTAGTTTCTAATAACATACGCCTCCTTAGGATCAACCCCAATACCATCCTTCGACACCACATTACCTAGGAAGGTAACCTACTTTAACTATATTTCACACTTCACATACTAAGCATACAACTCTTCTTACCCCAACATTTGCAACACTACCCCCAAATGGTTCACAAGCTCTAAATAACCAATACTTCATCACTAGAGACCACCACAAACATAAAAAGGTAGGGACTAAAGACCCCATTCATGAGACCCATAAACATAATCGGGTATAAGTCAAACCAAAAGGGTACTACACCAAATTCAAAGTATTGGGAAAGATTTCACTAACCCATTAATCACCGGACTCACCTTAATAGAAATAACTTAGGTTCAACACCCCTAACTCATACAAGGTGTTAAATGCAACCCTTAAAGATCAATTATACCTTAAGACAAGAGCGGACATACCCCTTTACAACCACTTTACAAGCCCCCATTTAAAGATGGATTTAATAGGGAATCAAAATTTAACTCTACGGGCCCTATATTTAATGGGGACACAACACCAATGCAACTAATCCATCGTAACCATAGCATCAAAATCCACCATACTAAACCCAAGAAGTCATAAGGCAAGACCTAATGCAATATAAACATGAAACGACACCTATGAACCTTCAAACAACAATAGGCTCACCAATCAGATAGACACCAAAGAGAGTTCAAAACACACATGAAACCCACTAGTAACCAAAAGAATAATGAAAGAGATAGTGGTACCTAGGCCCATCAATACAAACATATCAAAGCCAAAGGAAAGTTCAACATACCAATTGCAACATCGAGTACCTCATCTCTTTCTTGAGACACTTGATTAATATGACCACCTTGATCTAAAGGTCAACCATCCTTACCCCTCCTTCGAGCACATGGACAATCAACTAGTGTGTGACCCACTTCACTACATCCAAAACAAGCACTAGAATATATCCAACAGGGGCCATCATGGTTCTTCCTACACGTAGAGCACTTGGGATTAGTCATTCCACCACCACCTTCTTTACCCTTATTGCATCTATGAGGGAAATCTATTATCTTGTGACCCTTCTCTCTACAACCATAACAAGCATTACTACCTCTCAAGCATGGGCCATCATGGCCTCTACTATATCTTGGGCACCTAGCATAAGGCACCACACTACCACAACCTCTATATTTAGGACTTTGGAACTTCCCTTCACCATGGGCCCGTTTGGCCTCCTTACTACTCCTTTTACTGTTTGAAGTCTCACAAACACTCGCTTATTGGTTGAGGTGAGTTGCCAATTTTGTCGCCACTTTTGTCAATACCCAAAGACCATTGTGAACCTCTGCATTCGTCATATCATCATCCCGAGTATCTTAAGATATATCCCGTAATGTAACAGTTAGGGATTAGCAGTAAGCCCTAGGGGACCTAACTCTATCGCATAACATAGATCATGAAGAAATGAAACATTTTGTAGAATGCCTCATAGCCTCCTATTATAGTCATGGCGCATTTCATAACCATGCATAGGACATTAATCAACGCGGTATGTTGGACATCGAGGACCTAACAACATAGTGCTCTGATACTAGGTTTTTCACGATCCAAACCTAGGGCCTGGATGTGACACAGCGCGTAGAGAACATGAAGGGACCCCAAGCAAGCCTCTTAACATACCATTACACATCCTTAAACGTGGAAGAAAGAAGACAATCAACAAGAGATAGTTAATAGGGATAATTGGGCTAAGGGACAACTTTTATATTATAAACAACAAGAGTTAAAGCTCATAGCATAATACATATCATGTCTAACAACACCTCTAAACCTTAGATACTTAGCGAGACCCAAGACAAGCAACTGAGCTCACCCTCATAATAATGACAATAGGTAATCCAAATATACAAGACATAATCTAAACATAAGCTTGAGAGAAGATAGATATTATCCTCGAACTTGAGGACTCACCATAAGCCAACTTGAACAATCTATCTAGCCACGAGGATAATTAATAGAAGCTCTGATTCTTACATAGTGATATCATGTGGGCATAAAGTATGTGTTAGTATATTTGAATGTACTAAGTATGTAGGATGCAATGCAACAAGAGATAGGCATCATAGGCAAAATTCATAATCATAAGCAAAGATTAGCATACTAACAATATGACATGTATGAATGATGCTTCAGGTAAAACCATGCTTTTATAGAACATAATAAGAGTGTAAGGAGTGATAATTATAATGCAATCCAAGGCTTGTATCTCCTTGGAGAGACGCATGAGGTACAAACCCCTTCATGAGGTTGATGGAGTACGAACCCCCTAACAAGGTTGATGGAGTACAATCCCCCCAACAAGGTTGATGGGTACAAACCCCCGACAAGGTTCCATGGGCCTGCTACCTCCCAAGCGAGGCGATCGAGGTACTAACCCCTCAACAAGGTTACCCGAGCGTACAACCTCCCGAATGAGACTTGGTCATCCCCAATACTATTGAGATAATATCATATGCTTACATTTCTCTCATCCTCATATAGTCATCATATATAAACCTTTCTTTCATCATCATAAAGTAATTCAACTTATAAGATATGCATTGGACCTTCAATTCCTCAAGAAACTATAACTTGACATTTCTTCAAACACTTGGTGGGTATGTAGTGCCAGTGTAAAAGCATGCAATTCAAGAGTGATATCATGCCAGAAAATCTAACGTAAAACCATTAATAGATACTTGGTAACAACCTCAAGCAATATACATCAAAATCCTTCATCAAATCTCACAATAAAGCTTAGATTCATAGCCCAAAAACATAATAAAATAGTCACAATTCTATAAGCCCCAACACAGTGTGCAGTGAAATTCATAATAGATAAGACCCATGAATAAATCACCTTTAAAATTATGCAAATTTTGAGTAAAAGAGAGCTTGGGTATCATGGGTGAAAGGAACCCATGAAAGAAACCCACATACCTTAGCTTTGGGGAATAACTTGATAAAGGTTGGAGATGGAGACTTGAAGCTTGAATGAGAACCTTAAGATCGGGATGAGTTTTGGGGACTTGAATAACTTGATAAAGGTTGGAGATGGAGATTTGAAGATTGGTTGAATTTCTTAAGAGTCGGAGAGTGTTTTGGCACTTAAATTTTGAGTGAAATATAAGCTTAAATATTTGGGTGAGTATTGGGGAATGTCTTGAATGATATGAGGGTGAAATAAGGCTAAGTATAGTTATTTTCATGTATGGGAACACTTAGGCTCAAGACTCAAGCCTTGGACTGGACAAAAAAAATTGGGTAGCAAAATTCACTGAGGTGCATCGCACCACTGACGCGCTTGGACACTATTTTTGTCAATCTTGGAAAATCAAAATTTAGAATCTTTCGCTCTAAAATTGGGGTTAGACCCATCTCTACCTAAAATTGACCCAATGATCAAGAATATGAAGCTAGATTTTTTAAATCACACATGGATTTTGAGATATATGGAAATTATGATTTTGGGCATTTTCGAGGTATATTTTTGGGCACTTTTTGGGGTCGTTTAACATGGGCATTCAGAGGGTATCAGGCCTCTAACTCATCTAGATCCTGCTAGGTAGAAGGGTTCCCGCCTATCTTATGATGTGCTATCTTGAGCCTGAACATGCATCCCATAATTAGCTCATCCCAATTATTCCTCTCCACTGTAGTGAACACAGAGCTTGTAGACTCGTCGGGCCCCTTAATGTTTATGACATTATAGGGGAGGCCGCAATGTGGGGGAAGTAGTCCAGATCCTCCTCGAGTACACCGGCATAGTGACACAACTCATTAATAAGACCTCTAAATGCATACCTACGCCTGCGATGGACCTGCACCTTCCTTATTGGCAATTTAAAAATAGCCCCAAAGTTGAGCTCAGCTCCCATCATAAGTGCATAGGCCAAATGCACTCAATCCCTCGTGAATTTGAAGTGTTGTCCCGGGAAGAAGGAGTGCGTCACAATCTTCACCCATACTCTAGTTCCCCTATTTATGTGGGCGAATGGGAAGGATGGATGATAGTGCTTGTAACCTTTGAGAATTCACTTAGCCATGGAGTTCACCCTAGCTAGAGTGTGATGGATGACTCGGTATAGAGGATGGATCTAGAACTCTGTCAACGGGCCTGAAAGAGTATCCATGGTGCCAAGGATCCCACTTATAGCTACTGGGTGATGTTCACCTTAATCCCCTGGACTGTCATTACCTGGCAACGCGCCTCAATCTTCATATTTGCATAGAATTCACGAACAAGACTTAGGTTGCATGGCAGCGGCTCCTCAATTAAGAAAATCAAGCGATAATCCACGCAGTACTGGTATACCTGTGGATAATACCATGCCAAAGAATCAGCATCAATAGGGATGTCCAGGAAATACTTAGCCTCATTGTGGGCTCGGTACTAGCGCTCCCCTTCCTTGTCTACCGATTTGAGCCCATAGTGGGGTCTTTGGCCCCTTGGATGATCCAGGGCTCTGGGTACCAAGGCACCTCAAATATGTCCCATACCCCTCCTGCTGCTAGAGGAACCTGACAATATTATCCTACAAACATAGATAGAAACAATCAACACATATGCACAAAACATAGCCCTTGCAACACAACACCCACGTATACCCGACCCCACACTTATATTCAAGCCATAAGGTGAGAAGGTACTCAGACTTCCCAATTCACTACGAGCTACCACCATAAAATTTGATAGTATGACCCCACAGTTTGGTTCAACAATACATCCCCCATGCTTCAATTCCAATAATTTCATCACCCCAAACATTTACAACCTTCTTCAAAACCATAATTTCAAACATTTAACCCCATAAGTAAATTATAGCAAAATTTAACCCATAGGACACAAATCAAGACCTAACGTTTCAACAAACTACCCCACACTTTGTGTTTTTGAAAACCCAACAATAATTCTTCACATTATGAATAATTTAAGCACAAGAATATAAATTTTCCCAAATTTTCAGCCTAGGGTTTTCACCCAACAATATCAAGTACAAAAATTACTTCAATCAATAAATTAGGCCTACAATCTCAACACCCAATAATAATCTAACAACAATATGCAACATAAACAACTTTATCAATATAAACAACTTTATCCACCCCAAATTCAAGAAAAAGTAGTAAAACTCAAGTAATGAACAAGTAAAATTTGTGAGAAACACTTACATTACTTAAAGAAAATAAGAGTAGAGCATGAAATCCATGAAGAATTTGAGGTGCAACATGGATTAATTTGAACTTTTGGGTGTTCGGAAGAGGAAAATAAAGAGAAATATGAGAGAGAGGGTGTTGGCATTGGGTTTGGAGGAGAAAATAAAGAAAAAGGGTGGGGGGTTTAAATAGTGTACCATTGGACCACGTGACACAAAAATATTTACACATGTCCGGGCCACGTGCACGAAGCAGTATATGCGCAGACTTTAATTTATATTTTTTTCATTTTTCTAGTTACCTAGACACTGGCCTATGACCCTATCTGCGACAGTGCCACGTTACGTACATGTTGCAGACCGCCACTGTTTTGGGGTCTCAAAAAATATTTTAAGCTTCGGACCCCAAAAAATTCCAGAAAAATTGAATATGCTACAAAATAGTGAAAAAGTTAATCCAGCCAAAAAAATACAAAATATACCTAGTGGATCACCGAAAATTGAAGATGTAAAATTTTCACACCAAAATGCACAGAGTCCGGACATGCCACTGTCGTGAACCTACACTTGGTGCAATATTTAAATTTTCTACAGTTTTTTTAAATAAAAATAAAGAAAAAACTAAAATAATTACTATTACTTCACCATGGTTTACCTCCCATACAGTGCCTAATTTAGCATTGCGGTATGACTCAGCATCACATTACTCATCATTGACCAAGTCCATGGCCTCTTCATCTTGACTCATGTTTTCACCGTAATAGTGCTTGACACGCTGACCATTCACTAAAAAAGTTTGGTCTGTAGCCTCATCTCTAAGCTCAACAGCTCTGTGTGGCATCACGGTCACCACAACATATGGCCTACTCCACTTTGATCTCAGCTTTCCAGGAAATATTTCAAACAAGAGTTAAAAAGACGTACATGTTGTCCTGGCTCAAAATTACGCTTGATGATGTGCCGGTCATACCATTTCTTAGTCTTCTCCTTCTACAACTTGGCATTCTTATAAGCTTGGAGCCAGAATTCATCCAACTCCTCCAACTGTTCCAATCTCTTTCTCCCAGCGAGCTCTAGATTGAGATTGAGCCTTTTTATGGCCTAATACGCTTGGTGCTCAATCTCAATGGGGAAATGACATGCCTTCCCATAGACCAACCGGAATAGAGATATGCCAATAGGTGTCTTGTATGCCATCTAGTATGCCCATAAGGCCTCATCAAGCTTGATAGATCAATCCTTCCTCGTGGTATTGATGGTCTTCTGCAGGATCTCTTTCACCTCTCTATTGGACACCTCTACATGACCATTGATCTGAGGGTGGTACGTTGTAGCCACCTTATGTTGCACTCTATATTTAGCCAGCAGATTGTTTACTATTTGATTGATGAAATGTGTACCCCCATCACTGATAATGGCTTTTGGAGTCCCAAAACTTATGAAGATCTGCTTTTTTTAAATTTTACCACGGTTGCTCTAAAATCGGGGTTAGACCCATTTCCCACTTAATTTTTCCCCCTGAACAAGAATATAAAGTCAAATTTTTGATATCACCCACAAATTTTGAGGTATATAAAAATTATAATTTTGGCCACTTTTGAGATACATTTTTGGGCACTTTTTGGGATCATTTCATCTAACAATAGTGTAGTAAATATTTTATTTGATAGACACTACTGTAAAAACTTTTGTTTAAAACACCTCAAAAATTGTTATTAAAATAAAATCAATAGCATAGTATGATGTAGCCTTCCTGTTGTGGGTTTTGTAAAGGTAATTATTCAAAATACTCTTGCAATCAAATACAATATAGATTTTGATGAAAGCCCTATTTTTGTGATACAAATTTAGGATTATTCGATGAGAGTATGTGCGTTGCATTTTAGCATTTAAAGGTTAGTATCGATAAGTAAGTGTAAATCAGAATGTACTATGTAATTAACCAAAATTAAGGTGAGCGTATAGACATAAGGTTGTGGTTCCAGAAAGTGCAAAGTCAAGCATAAGAGGTAATTAATATTTGGTAATAAATAAGATTACTATAATATTGTAGAAGGTGAGACATATTACCTCAGTCTTTATTGGCGAAAATTGTGTCAGCTGATCTGAAAGTTTGTATATCACTGGTCAAAGTTGGTGTGTGTCCAGTTATTGTGTGATGTTGTCTCTTATTTTGCTTTGTTTTCCTATTCCTTGGTTTCATCCAAATTCACCTCTTAGAAAGATCAAAGGATATTGTAATAGGTCATAACAATCGTAATAATGTTGACTGTATACTTGTAACCTGAATGTTCATGAACAATAATCTCTCACTTAAAAGGTACATTTGGATTGTTTCCATCCATCCAAATTGCTGCTATCTGATGTACTGAGGGTGTGTTGTAAACTCATTGCTTGAAAGAGGCACTTGCAGCAGTTCAAAGTTGAAAATTATGGAAACTAGAATGGTCTTTTTGTTGGCAAAAGATTTGCGCATATGGATTTTCCTTCATTATTCGTTTGATAGTTGTTGCAATATTGTCCATTAGAATTCCATCTTTTACTTTTGATATCCTATTGGTCAACTCGTTATTGTATCAAAGAAGTATAGTTAAAGGTAAAAGCAATTGTTATCACATGGTATCAATGATGGTAGATCGTGATATATTTGACCTCTTGCCTTGAAAGTGTACACTACTTTACTTGTAGATGCTATTTTCTTATCCAAGTTGACACCAAAGGATATAAAAGCAAAGATGCTACTATAGACACAAATATTTTTACGAAATCCTCTAGAAGTGTACACTACTTTCCTTGCAAATGCTATTTTCTTATCCAAGTTAACACCAAAAGATGTAAAAGGAAAGATGCTACTATAAGCATGGATATTTTTACGAGACTCTCTAGCTTCTTCTGTAGTATCCATAAATAGTTCCTGTAGTTCCAACGGAGCTTCATTGGTTGCCAATTTTATATATTCACTCGCACAACATAATATTAGAGGTTCATACTCAAATCTTTTTATTGCACAATAAATATATTCTAGGATCCTTTTTAACTCATGTGGATATGATAATAATAAGTTGTAAGCAGTAGGTCCTATAGAGGTAAATATGATTGTAGATATATGTCAGAAGTGTATTTCATTGTACACAGCGAACGTAATATTAATAATTGAAGATCACTTATCTTTGATTAGTATAAACAATTTTTTGTGGCATATGAGTAGTTATTTTTTGTATGTACCTTCCGTTCCAGACTCTTTTCGAATATTGCTGTAAATAGCCAATTTAATTTTGGTTGATTCTTTGACCATGGTTGTTCACCTTCTAAATCTTCTGTCATTTGACTTGTTGCTATATATTTTTCAACCTTTCACAATACACTACGCAATTGTATTTTTTCTGTAATCGGAATAATATTTTAGCTATGAAGAGAAGTGATGCAATATTTCTGTATGCATGTATGCAAATGTGTTAACCCTCCAGGGAGCACATATGTATGTTGAATTTTACTGAATTTTATAAATTCTTATCTATGTTGCTTACATTAATTATTTGTTGGTTGTCATGATGATCACCTTTACTGGTAGAAGTCCTGTTTTTGTATTTATGACCTATTAAATTGAATATTACAAGAGAAAAAGTTGCATCAGTTATCAGAGTAAGATAGAGTAAGTATCGTATTTAGTACGTCAATGGTTAGTGCAGTTATAAACATCAACGATTGTCTGAGATCTTACATGTATATTATGTTGTTATTTTGGTATGGAGGTCTACTTTCCATGTAAAAATAATGAATTTATTTTTATCACCTATCAAATTATGTGACCATAAGTGCAAGGTTTAATTTAGAAGTATAATGAATAGAGATATTGGATGTGTGTCATTTCTCTAATTATTTGAGTGAAATTTATGATTGTTGGTGCAACACTTGTCGCGTCTTGTCCCAAAGTGCATATGTATTTGATCTAGAATATAGTGGAAGTACTAGTAATATTTGTTATTTTCTATAGTGTTAAATTATCCATATAGAGACAATAGGTACTTGTTGTTCTCTAGTTTAAATTTTTCAATAAATTATTCATATATAGGTACCTATTGTTCTCTAATTTTAATCTTTCAATATACTACTAATAAATACCTATGGTGCGGGCTGCAGTGGTGAATTTTCAATCAAATAAAGTTGCATTTTGGCACAAGAGTGTTGTTGATCTATTTGGCTGAGATACATTATGGACATATTTAATGTTTAGATATTGAGTATATCAAATACATTCATATATTAGAAAGTAAGTAAATAATGAAAGCCAGGTTTGGTGAAGTTGGTCGTTGCAAATAGAAACTTATAAATATTCATATTAGTAAGATAATAAAGATTGGTAGTTAAACATAAAGAGTTTGTAGAGCAACTATATATTTATTCTTTTCCACTTTGATTTTATGTTTCATTAGTAGTGTCTCAACATTCTCTTCTATAGCCTTTCTGGTCCTTCTTCTATGTAGATGAATTATCAGGGTCTCATCATCACTTCCATGTGGGCTCTTTTATTATTGAACGTCACATATCCTCGTAACCTTCTTATTCCCCTTATCAATTACAGTGCTATATCTTTCCTCTTATTTTTTTGCTTCTTTGTCTTATTATCGGAGTTTGAATCTGACTTTCATCATTTGTGATTTTTTGGCAAACATCATCTATGTCCGTAGATGTCACTTGCATCTTTTCACGGATTTAATGTTGTTGTACGCTCTTACCTTTGACTTTTTTAGACCTCTGACTTCTTGTTTTTGTATTCAATGTTTCGATCTTACTTTTATCTGGAGCCAATTTCTTTTCAACCTCATGTATCTCCACAGCTATCAAATTCATGTTTGACTCAACCTTCGCAAAGTGCCGATTAATCTTCACAAGGATACTGAATTCGTTCCCCTTACTTAATACCAACTAGCAATAATATAGAGATTCTTCTTTCTGCGGAACCAAACAACCTTATATTTTAGTATTTCAATAAACATAAGGTAATAACATTAATATTAAGTGATATTTTATTGAATAAGAGCTATACCTATTCAGATATAGACTAAACATACTCTTGCACGTCGCAACCCAAAAAGTATTGAGCCGCATCAAACAATGTAATACTTAGATGTTGCTTCTCACCAGTGACCTCAATCTTTAATCAATATCTAAAACACATTTCAACATTTAATCAGCAATACTTAAATGGTTTGATACCTATAAGTAAAACATATTCAATGAAATTATCATTAACTCGTTATTTCTTTGGTCTAGCACATAATATTTTGAGATTTATGTACTTTACCTCTCATCATAACCAATATCTTCACTCCTATAGTAGGCACAAGGTGCAGTACTCTTTAGAACATTCACTCGCCTAGAGCATTTCTTGCAAGCATGATACCACGGGTCATTCTTATTGTCAATAGCAGTAACCTTAACATTGAACTTATAGTAACATATCCTATACATAAATTGCCACAATCAATTCGATATGTTTCAACTATATAAATTTAGTACTCATTGATACATATACTATGCAGAGGAAGGTACCTCCACCATGGTAAGTGATCCGTTCAAAATATCAGTAATTTTCACTTGGTGGTCTGTTTACATTAGTTTGCTTGGCATTAAAGTTATGTCAATCTTCTGTACCTTCAAGTCCTAATGCCTGTAATTTATAAATTAAAAAAATAAGAAAAACATCAGATACCTACCATGTAGAGAAGGCTATCAGTAAGTATGAGGCAACAAGAGTCCTTTACCATTATTGGAGATTGTTGGCATTTTCAAACGATGGATTGATTATCAAACTACTAAAAGGAGTTCTGAAAAGTACATAATCTCCTACCGTAGAAAGAACAATAAATTCAATCATATCTTTATATAGTCTCAAATACTATTGAAATATAGAATTTAAGGGGATCTATACCTTGATAAACAGAGCATTTGACATCACAAAAGGCAAGCACTGATTTATCACATTCAAGGCTCTCTAATAATTCTCCGTCTATTTCAGAAAGTCTCCCCACAAAATCATAGTTTTGCGATCATACCTATATATGTAAGATTGGATATCATTATGATATGACTCT
This sequence comes from Solanum virginianum, assembly GCA_000787875.1. Classification (NCBI taxonomy): domain Eukaryota; kingdom Viridiplantae; phylum Streptophyta; class Magnoliopsida; order Solanales; family Solanaceae; genus Solanum; species Solanum virginianum. The sequence goes on from DF359051.1 coordinate 73,073, forward strand.
TTTCATCTGTAATAGTATATTCCAAGGACGCTTTGTAAACTTACATTTCATTTGTAACAATTACTTCTCACCTTATGCTTCGTCCTTCTCCATTTAGTTCCTTTACTTAAACTGCACACCACATATGTAGGAAATATGTAGTATTAAATATAAATTAATTCTATATGTGTATGAAATAACAAATATTTATAGGAGTGTACCAAAGAAAGTCTCATCAGTAATCTTTTAAGCTTCATCAAATGTGATAACATTGTTATAGAATAGTAGCTTTGAGTCATTTAAAAATATTTGTTCCATGTGTGCATGTTTTGGTTGAAAAATATTATTTGTATTTTGGTTCCCTGTGAAAAGATATATAAGCATGAGAGTCTCAAAATAAGGTATCATACTAGCAAATGAATATAATATACTATTAAAATTGAGTTACCTCTTCATCAACAAATATTAATTGTCAGTGAATACCCTCGTCATTTTTATTTTTGTACTCTTTTGTTAAGCCTCGTCAAATGACTTAACACTTTGATAACCCCTTTTGTTGCATATTTCTTAAACTTACTAATGGGTAAGCATCGGTTCCTACATCTTGTATACTTGTCATTGGATTCCTGTGGTAACTATGATGTACTAACACAATATATACTTGTGATGTATAAGCGATTTATTTTTATCAAGTTAGTACCCTTTACATCATACAAGAATAATAATATGCTCTAAACATATACTGATTCTTGAGTTTTCATTTAAAAAGCAACCAACTTTAACAACAAATAGTATAAATATCATATTAATTTAAAGAATATAAATACAAAGTAGAAGACTGTTACCAACTTTTGACGTGCCGAAATTAGTAAGAAACCTGTTAAAAGAAACAAACAAAATCAACTCTCAGATCCATTCGGGTAAATCACCCATCTTGTAGAAATTGATAAAGTTTTAGGTTTAGATGTCATGTTCAAAGTTCAAACACTGAAATGAAATGAGAAGTACTAGTTTGAGGGTGTAATGAAAAATGTTGTTAGTGTTTGGAATAAGCAGGAGTACAGATTGTCTTGTTGTTCTGAAGTAGCGCCCTGTAAGGTGGAATCCATGGCTTTAAGGCAAAAAAGTTATGTACAATTGGTTGTGGCTTACCTCTATTTGGCTTAGGTTAAAGTCAGCTGCAGAATACTAAACAACATTGGAGATGCTTCCTAAATTGATTGCAACATTACATTTGGAACAGTGGAATATGAGTCAGTTTTAAGGTTAAGATCTAGGTTCCTTTGGTGGATGTGAGTGGTATAGTAATTGAAGATCGACATAAGAAGATAAAATGGAGGAATAGGAAATTATATGCATACTGGAAGGGAAATCCTGATGTTGCTGAAACCAGGAGGGATATGCTCAAGTGCAATGTTTCCCAAAAGCAAGAACGGAATGCTTGTATATATAAACAAGTAATCAATTCATGTAAGTTCATTGAGAAGAAATACTAACATAATATAGAAGGTGAAATGTAAAATAAATTTAACATATGTACGACTAGATTAAAGAACAGAAGCAAGGATTCAAGCAATCAAATTTAGCTAGTTAGTGCAACCACAAGTATGTAAATGAAGTTGTTTTATCGTGATTAACAATGTCCAAATCATTGGTTACTTATGTCACAACTTGAACCTAGAACCTAGATATGACATGACAAATAGGGAACCCAAAGGGACTCCAAACAAGGCTCTTAGCATATCATTACACATCCTTGGTCGCGGAAGCAATTAAACATCAAGAAGAGAACATAAAACAAGGATAAAAAGGGGCTAAGGGAATCTTTCATAGCTAAAAATATACAAGAGTCAAGGGAGTCAAAGCTCAAAGCATCATTACATAACTTGTCCAACAACACCTCTAAACTTAGAATTGAGCGGGGCCCAAGACAACTTTCTGAACTCACCCTCATAGTCAGAAGCATACAATAAAAGAAAGAGAGTCTTTGCATAACATAAGACAAAAGATATCATTCTCGAAGTTGAGGATTCACCAAACTTGCTTCAAAAATAGTACTAGCCACATGGAGGAGGAAGATGATCAAGTGGAGCTCCGGTTTCTACATGGTAACATCATATAGGCATAGTGTATACGTTAGTACGTTTGAATGTACTAAGTATGTAGGATGCAAGACAATAAGAGATAGGCAACATAGTCAAAATACATAATCACAAGCAAGAAATAGTATATTAGCAACATGGCATGCATGAACAATGCTTGATGTAAAACATGCTTGAAAATAATCATACTTACATAACTTGTTTAACATAATAAGGTGACATGATTAGATCATCCAAATACCTTAGACTAGAGGGTGAGTGATTAACATAGGTCATAACCCTTTCTAGTAGATAATGGGTAGTACATGAGGGTAAAGAGATAGCATAGGTCATAACCCCTACATGTGAAAATAAGATAATACCAAATATTGAATCATATATGAGGGTGAAGCGTACACATAGTTCATAACTCCTTCATATGAGTATAAGACATTGCATAACAACAAATCATACATGAGGGTAAGACTTACATAAATCATGCAATAGATCGTAGAAAACTTGAGAATCCTTGACTTGACATTTTATCAAACACTTGGTGGGTATGCAATTCTAGTTCAAAATCTTGCAATTCAAGAGTGAAATCATGTGAGAAAACTTAATGTAAAGATTTATGTAAAACGAAAGATTGAGCATCATGGGTGAAATAACCCAATGGTTGAAACCCACGTACCTCAAATTTGGAGATTTTCTTGATGAAGATTTGAATGAGAACTTGAAGCTTGAATGAATTATTTGAGATACGAAATGAGTTTGGGACACTTGAATTTGGATGAAATATTTGGTTAAGTGTTAGAGAGAGTTTTGGGGAATGTATTCTTGAATTAGAAATAAGTTTGAGACACTTGATTTTGGATGAAACATTTGGCTAAGTGTTAGAGAGGGTTTTGGGGAATGTATTGAATGATATAGGGTTGAAAAAAGACTAAGTATAGGTGTCTTTAGGCATAGGAAGACTTAGACTCAAGACCCCAAAGCCCTGGACCAAGATTAGAAAATTGGCAACAAAATGAACTACTCCGCGAAGGCTCCGTCTCGCGGAGGGAATGCACACCCTCACTATTTTGCGCAAATTTGGGAAAATTAAATTTACCTACGGTTGCTCTAAAATTGGTGTTATGCTCATTTTTCGCTCAATTTTTCCCCTCGAACAAGAATATGAAGTCAAATTTTTGATATCACGCATGGATTTTGAGATATATAGGAATTACGAATATGGGCATTTCCGAGGTGCATTTTCAGGCACTTTTTGGGATCGTTTCAATATCTTCCCCTTGGGAACATTCGTCCCCAAATGTCAAAGAAACGTATATAAGAGAACTAAGCAAGATAATTTCAACTCACACAAGAATGCAACAATGCACTTAAACATCATTTCAAAAATCTCAACATAAATATCAAAATCACCATAAACTTGTCAAAATAAACATGAATGCATGCAAAAGACATAACGGCTAAAACTTAAGACTTAGAATCATGAAAAGGACTTGATTCAGTATCATAAGCTTGAATAGAATGAAAGAGGTATGGATATTGCTTCCCCATGCCCGCTCCAGCTCCCTGAATGACAATTTCGACTTGACGATTCTTCCAAAGGGCCTTGACGAGCACTACATCCTTATTAGTCAACTTTTCCACCCATCTATCCAATATCTCCACCGGGACATTCTCCTAAGCCAACACATCCTCCACAACACCGATAACCTCAAAGAGTTATATAGCATTTGAGTCCTTTGTCACGATCCAAGCCTAAGGCCTAGACGTGATCGGCGAATAGGGAATCCGAAGGAACCCCAAACAAACCTCATAGCATATAATTACACATCCTTGGTCGCAAAAGCAAGTAGGATGAGAATAAGAGATAACAATAAACAAGGGGAATTGGGACTAAGGAAAACTCCCATAACATAAACATCAAAAGTCAATAGAGTTGAGCTCATAACATAGATACATGATATATCCAACAACACCTCTACTACATAGGTAAGAGCAGGGGCCAAGACAAAGCAACCGTGCTCACCCTCATAGTCAATACATAAGTCAAATCGAAAGTCTTAATACATAGCAAGAGATCATAAGTAACGTTCCCGGAATGGAGGACTCACCAACAAGCTTAATAGAAGTCGTACTAGCCACATGGAGAAGGAGGATGATCAAGCAGTGCATCGGTTCCTACATGGTGACATCATGCAGGCATAGAGTATGCGTTAGTACATTTGAATGTACTAAGTATGTGGGATACAATGGAACAAGAGATAGGCATCATAGGCAAAATGTATATACATAAGCAATAGATAGCATACTAACAATATGACATGTATGAATGATGCCTGAAGTAAAACCATGATTATATAGAACATAATACGAGTGTAAGGAGTGACCATTTTAGTGCAACCCAAGCCCTACCACCCCCTGATAGGCGCATTAGGTACTAACCCTTTCACGAGATTGATGGAGTACAAACCCCCCACCGAGGTTGATGGAGTACTAACCTCCCATCGATGTTCATAGAGTACAAACTCTCCATCAAGGTTGATGGGTACCAACCCCCAACAAGGTTACCCGGGCCTACCACCCCCTGAGCTAGGAGACAAAGGTACCAACCCCTTGATAGGTTACCCAGGCCTACAACCCCCTGAGCTAGGGTCATCCCCAACACTATATAGAGATAGTATCATACATATATACACTCCTTTCATCATCACACACATATATTCCTTTTCATCATCATTTAGTCATTCATCTCACAAGACATATATTGGACCTTTAATTCCTGAAGAATCCACAATCAGACATTGTATCAAACACTTACAGGGTGTATAATGCTAGTGTAAAATCATACAATTCAAGAGTGAAATCATGCTAGAAAAATTAGTTAAAACCATCAATAGATGTTTGGTAACACCCTCAAACAATATACATCAAGACCCTTGATCAATTCTTACAATAGACCCTGGCTTCATAGCTCCAAATATAGCAAAATAGTTACAATTTCATAAACCCAACATAGTATGTAGTGATTTTCATAATAGATAAGACTTATGAATAAATCAACCTCAAATCATACAATTTTGAGTAAAAAGAACTTGGGTATCATGGGTAAAAGGAACCCATGAAAGAAACCCACATGCCTTAACTTTGGAGATAAACTTGGTGAAGATTGGAGATAGGGACTTGAAGCTTTGAAGAAGAACCTTGAAGGAAACCACTAGTTCCGGATGAGGGTTTGAGACTTGAATTTAGGAGTGAAAAATTTGGCGAAGTGTTTGAGTAAGTATTGGGGAATGTTTACAATGATATGAGGGTGAAAAATTGTTAAGTATGGGTATTTTTACATTTGGGCATACTTAGGCCCAAGACTTAAAATCCTTGGATCACAACAAAAATAACTAGGAAAAATTTACATAGGTCCGTGTCTGATCTGCGATGCGGATCTATCGAGGAGGACAAATTTACACTCATTCGCAATAGCTGCGCGTCATGGCACTGTCGCAGATCGATTTTGGAAATGACCCCCTGAATAAGAATATGAAGTTGGATTTTCAATATCACGCATGTATTTTGAGATATATGGAAATTACAATTTTTGACATTTTCGAGGCATATAGGCATTTTTTGGGGTCGTTTCAATATCTCCCCCTTGGGAACATTCGTCCCCGAATGTCAAAGAGACTTATATAAGAAATACAAACATGATAATTTCAGCCCACATAAGGATGCAATAATGCACTTAAACATCATTTCAAAAATATCATCATAAGTTTAAAATCACCATGAACTTATTAACATAAACATGAATGCATGCAATGACATAGGGCTGAAACATAAGACCTGGAATCATAAAAGGACTTGACGTGTTATCATAAGGTTGAATAGAATGAAAGAGGTACGAATATTGCTCCTCCACTCTCATTTCGGTTCCCCGAGAGATACTATCGACTTGACAATTCTCCCAATGGGCCTTGACAACCACTACAACCTTACAAATCAACTTTTACTCATATCCACCCAACTTCTCCACCGTACCTCTTCATAGGTCAACTCATCCTCCACAACGTCCACAACCTCAAGGAGTCCTATAACACTTGAATTACCAACACATCTCCTCAACCTAAGAATCTGAGGAACAGGACGAACCATATCCTTATCCAAAGGCAATGTCCAATCGTATACAACCTCACTAATCTTCCCCAACACTCTATGAAGGCTCACAAACTATGAACTCAATTCCCTCTTTACCAAGACAAACCACACCTTTCGTGAGCGAATCCTTTGATTACCCCCAAATCCCCAACTTTGAATCCTAGCTCTCCCCTCTTCACATTGGTTTGGGATTTTTGACATCTTTGGGCCGTTTCCAACTTTTCCTTAACCAACCTTACCTTCTCCATAGCACCCATAGTCAGTTTCAGACCCAACAAAGCCATCTCTCCCATATCAAACCACCCAACTGGTGATCTACATCATCTATCATAGGGAGCCTCAAAAGGGACCATGCAAATGCTAGAATGATAACTATTGTTATAGGCAAACTCAATCAATGGAAGATGATCATCCCAACTTCTCTTGAACTCCAATACATAAGCCATAAGCATATCCTCAAGTAACCTCACCAACTCATGATTGTACAATTTAGCATACGCTTTGGCACCATAAATAGTCTTAACCGGTAAAAAGTGAACCAATTTCGTCACCCTATCAATCACAACCCAAATGGAATCAAAACGTTAGTCTTAGGTAATCCAACCACAAAATCTATGTTAATTCCCTACTACTACAAAGTAGTGATATTTATGTCTTGGGTTAGGCCAACCGGCCTTTGATGCACGACTTTGACTTGTTGCAACTATGACAATCGGAAACAAATTTGGCAATGCCCTTCTTCATGCCTCCCTACCAACACACATCTCTTAATCTCTATACACTTGGTAGAACCGGGGAGAATAGAATAAGAAGAATTATGGGCTTCATCAAGGATCTTCCTATCAAGCCATCAAAACAAGGTACACACAACCTACCTTGGTACCTAAGGCACCATCTCCCACTTGGGAGAAAACCTCCGGCTCGCCCTCTTTCACCAAGGCCTTCAATTCTAACAAGGAGGGATCAAGACCTTGCTTTGCTCTTACCTCATCAACCAATGAAGATTTAAAACCAGTGATAATGATAACACCACCATTACCAACCTCTTCTGACCTAACCTCCAACCTAGACAACCGATGCACCTCCCTAGCCACCTCTTCATTACCACCATCAACATGAGCTAGGCTAACCATATACATCCTATTCAAAGCATCCGCCACAACACTAGTCTAACTAAGATGATAATACACACTCATATCATAACCCTTAAGAAGTTCTAACAACCTCATTTGTCTCAAGATAAGATCCCTTGGGTGAACTCATATTAGAAACCCTAGTGAATGGTAACCAAGTCAACATGTACCCCATAACACCCATTACGTCAAATTTTCAAAGCAAAAGCCCTGGCGTCCAACTCAAGGTCATAGATAAGATAATCCTTCTCATGTATCTCAAATTATCTAAAAGCATAGACTTCCACCTAATCACCTTGCATCAACACACAACCCAAACCAATCTGGGCGACATCACAATACACAACAAACCCTTCCAACCTTATCGGTAAAGACAAAATAAAAGCAGACACAAACTTATCCTTTAAAGTTGGAAACTCTATCCACACTTAATGGCCCATACAAACTTAGCCTTCTTTTGGATCAACTTAGTCATGGGAGAAGCATTAGAGGAGAAACCATTCACTAACCTTCAGTGGTATCCCGCTAAGTGCAAGAAACCTCTAATATCCAAGGGAGTCAAAGGTCTAGGCCAATTCCTAACCACATACGTCTCCTTAGGATCAATCTTAATACCATCCCCCGATGCCATAAGACCTGGGGATGGGGGGTAACCTCCTTTAACCACATTTCACACTTCACATACTTAGCATACAACTCCTCTTACCCCATGATTTGTAACACTACCCCCAAATGGTTCACAAGCTCTAAATAAATCCATACTTCATCACTAGAGACCACCACAAGCATAATAGGTAGGGACTAAAGAACCTATTCATGAAACCCACAAACATAGCCGATGCATAAGCTAACCAAACAACTCCAACATACACAAAAGGCTTACTCCTAATCCGAAAAGATACTTAGGGATATCACTTATCCTTGTCATCACTTAGGAATAAAACTTGAACCAAGGATCAAGCTTAGAGAAGTCACTAACCCATTGTAGTTGACCAATTAGATCGACCACTCTTAACCATCATATTACAACCTTACGGGTTCTACAATCAAAAGAGCCACAACATGCAAGTAGCCGAACCACCTCAACACCTCCAACCCAACAAACTAAATTTAACCAAGATCAAAAGACAAGACCCTATGCGATAAGAACATGGGGCAACCCTTAGAGATCAATTATACCTTAAGACAAGAATTAGACTTACCTCTTCGCATCCACCTTACAAGTCCCCACTCAAGGACGGATTCCATAGGGAATTAGAACTTAACTCTACAGGCCCTATATCATGGGAGACACAACATGCATGCACTACTCCACCCCAAGCATAACATCAAAATCCACCACATAAAACTCCACAAGTCACAAGGCAAGACCTAAGACAAGATGAACACGGAAGAACACCTATGAATATTCTTACAACAATATACTCAACAAAGAGGTAGACACCAGAGGCTCACATAACCTCTCGGGACACACAAGAAGCCCACTAGCAACCAAAAGGAATCATAGAACCTGAATCCATCAAAACCAAAACCTTCAACTTACCTGTGAAGTACCATGCCAAGCCTAGTGACCCCTAGAGGGTATGGTTGAGAACGTCGATGATTGTCTTATGATCTTTAGGGACCTATAAGTAATGCCTCATCTTATAATCCATCCCATCACATCCAAAACACTCACCCGAGTTGGCTAAGTAATCTCCCGGGTGGTACCTTCCACACTTGTTGCATGTAGGAGGAGCTTGTCTACCAATACTTCACCATGATATATGGGGCGGACCACCCTATCCTTGGCAACCCTCTTACTTGGAGCATTGTCAGACTCTTGATCTTGGAAGCTACCATCAAATCGAGCCCTCTTGGATCCAATGATACTTAGGGCTAACCACCCCATCCATGGCAACCCTCTTGCTTGGAACATCGTCGCTCGCCCTCTTTCACCAAGGCCTTCAATTCTAACAAGGAGGGATCAAGACCTTGCTTTGCTCTTACCTCATCAACCAATGAAGATTTAAAACCAGTGATAGGACTCTTAATCTTGGAAGGTACCATCAAATTGAGCCCTCTTGGATCCCTCACTACCTCTTTATTTACCAAAATAAGGTCTCGGGAGCACTGACTTGTTGATTGAGGTGAGTTACCAACTTTGTCGCCGCTTTGGCCAATACCTATAGAGTATTGCAAACCTCCACCTTCGTCATATCACTGTCCTGAGTAGCTTGAGACATATCCTGTAATGTAATGTTTAGGGATTAGAAATAAGCCCTAGGGGACCTAACCCCATTGCATGACATAGATCATAAAGAGGTGAAACATTTCTTAAAATATCTCATAGCCTCATATTCATAGCTGTGGAGCGCTTCACAGCCATGAATACAACTCTAATCTATGCAGTGTATTGGACGCTGAGGATCTAACAACCTAGTGCTCTAATACCATCTTTNGAACCCTAAACAAGCCTTGTAGCAAATTATTACACATCCTTGGTCATGGAAGCAAGTAGAATGACAATAAGAGATAAGCATAAACAAGGGGAATTGGGACTAAGGATAACTCCCATAACATAAACATCAAAAGTCAATAGAGTCAAGCTCACAACATAGATACATGACATGTCCAACAACACCTCTACTACATAAATAAGAGCGGGGGCCAAGATAAAGCAACCGGGCACTCACCCTCATAATCAATACATAAGTCAAATTAAAAGTCTTAATACATAGCAAGATATCATAAGTTCATCAATAAGCTTGATAGAAGTCGTACTAGCCACGTGGAGGAGGAGGAGGATCAAACAGTGCACCGGTTCCTACATGGTGACATCATGTAGGCATAGAGTATGCGTTAGTACATTTGAATGTACTAAGTATGTGGGATGCAATGCAACAAGACATAGGCATCATAGGCAAAATGCATATTCATAAGCAATAGATAGCATACTAACAATATGTTACGTATGAATGATGCTTGAAGTAAAACCATGCTTATATAGAACATAATACGAGTGTAAGGAGTGACCATTTTAGTGCAATCCAAGGCCTACTACCCCCTAGGATAGGCGCATAAGGTACTAACCCCTTCATGAGGTTAATAGAGTACAAACCCCCCACCGAGGTTGATGGAGTACTAACCCCCCATTGAGGTTGATAGAGTACAACCCCCCTCAAGGTTAATGGGTACCAACCCCCAACAAGGTTACCCGGGCCTACCGCCCTCTGAGCTAGGAAACCAAGGTACCAACCCCTCGATAGGTTATCTGGGCGTTCAACCCCCCCAGCTAGGCTTGGTCATCCCCAACACTATATAGAGATAGTATCATATATATATATATATATATATATATATATATATATATATATATATATATATACTCTTTTCATCATAACACATATATATTCCTTTTCATCATCATTTAGTCATTTATCTCACAAGACATACATTGGACCTTCAATTCCTCAAGAATCCATAACCAGACATTTTATCAAACACTTAGAGGGTGTGTAATTCTAGTGTAAAACTATGCAATTCAAGAGTGAAATCATGCTAGAAAAATCAGTGTAAAGCCATCAATAGATGCTTGATAACACCCTCAAATAATATACATTAAGACCCTTCATCAATTCTCACAATAGACCCTTACTTCAGTAGCTCCAAATATAGCAAAACGGTCACAATTTGATAAACCCAACACAGTGTGCAGTGATTTTCATAATAGATAAGACCCATGAATAAATCAAACTTAAATCATACAATTTTGAGTAAAAAGAGCTTGGGTATCATAGGTGAAAGGAACCTACAAAAGAAACCCACATACCTTAGCTTTAGAGATGAACTTGGTGAAGATTAGAGATAGAGACTTAAAGCTTTGAAGAAGAACCTTGAAGGAAATCCTTAATCCCAGATGTGGGTTTGAGACTTGAATTTAGGACTGAAAAATTTGGCTTAGTATTTGAGTGAGTATTGGGGAATGTTTAGAATAATATGAGGGTGAAAAATGGTTAAGTATGGGTATTTTTTACGTTTGGGGACACTTTTGCCCAAAACTTCAAAGTCTTAGACAGCAAGAAAATAACTGGGTAGAAAAATATGCATGTCCACATCATAGACATGATGCGAAAGTCTATTTTCTTCATCTGAAACGCCTTGGACCGCAAGAAAATTAACTGGGCAGAATTTACATAGGTCCACGTCTGGTCCGCGACACAGGCCTATCACGGAGGATAGATTTACACTGATCCATAATGGCTGCACGTCGCGGCACTGTAGCGGATCGGTTCTAGAAATCAAAATTTTGGAAATTTGAAATTACTTATCGTTTGCTCAAAATTGGGGTTAGACCTATTTTCCACTCAAAATGACCCTCTGAACAAGAATATGAATTTGGATTTTTGATATCATACACGAATTTTGAGATATATGAAAATTACAATTTTGGGCACTTTCGAGATACATTTTTGAGCACTTTTTGGGATCGTTTCATCACCATCACATCTCCTCAACCTAGATGCATAAAGAACCAAATGAATAATATCTATATCCATATGCAACTCCAATTAGTATGCAACCTTATAAATCCTCATCAACACTCTATAAGGACCCACAAACTATGGACTCAATTCCCTTTCTTGCCAAACTAGACCAACCTTCATGGGTGGGACTTCCAAGTGAACTCAATCATCAACACAAGCACACCTAGCCTACCTTAGTACCTAATGACACCATCTCCCCCTTGGGAGAAAACCTCCACTTCACCACCTTCCACAAAAGCATTCAACTTTTGCTAGGTGGGGTCAAAGTCTTGCTTTGTCTTGATCTCATCAACCAAAGAAAATTTGAAACCATCAAAACCACTACACTACCATTCTCAACTTCCTCCAACCTAGTTCCCAATCTAGCCAACCGATGGACCTCTCTAGTCACCTCTTGCCACCATCATCAACATGAGCTAGGCTACCCATAGACACCCTACTAAAAGCATTGACCAAAACATTAGCCTTACTAAGGTGATAACACACACTCATATCATAATCCTTAAGGAGCTCTAACCACCTTCTTGTTACCCAAAATTCACACTTATCATATTTAACAAACAACCTCTTTTCCCCCAAGATTTGTAATACTACCCTCAAATGATTCACAAGCTCTAAGTAAATCAATACTTCATCACTAGAGACCACCACAAATATGTCAAGGTAGGGTTTTAAGACCCTATTCATGAAACCTATTAACATAGTCAGTGCATTAGTCAACCAAACAAGTCTACCACGACTCAAAATGCTCACTCCTAGTCTGAAAAGACATCTAGGAATATCACATACCCTCATCCTCACTAGGGGACAAAACTTGAACTGAAGATTAATCTTAGAGAAGTGACTAGCCTATTATAGTTGACCAAATAGATCATCTATCGTTAACCATCATGTTACAACCTTACAAGTTCTACACTCATTGAAACCATGATATGCATATAGCCAAACCACCCAAAGACCTCCAACCCATCAAGTCAAGTTTAACCAAGATCACAAGACAAGACTCTATGCAATAAGAACATGGGGCAACCCTTATAGACCTTTCTAGCAACAATAGGCTCACCAATGGGGGTAGATACCTAAGAGGTTCATATAGCAATTTGGGACACACGAGAATCTTACTAGCCACAAAAGAAATAATGAAAGAAATAGTGACTCTCGGACCTATCAAAACATGCATATCAAATCAAAAACCTTTAACATATCGATCAAACCATTTGGCATCTCATCCCCTCTTTGCCTCCCATGAAGAGCATAGAATCGATTATGTCCTAAAGTGCCCCCTTGTTGGCCTCCTCTAGCCCCTTGATCGATATGGCCACCTTGACCTTGAGAACGACCATCCTTGCCTTTGTTCTGAACATAAGGGCAATCAATAAGCTTATGGCCTACTCTTCCACACCCATAACATGCATTTGAATCCTTCAAGCATTTGCCATGATGATGTCTCTCATATTTTTGGCATTTTGGAGAACTCATACCACCATTGCCACCTTGGTCCCTTGGGTTAAGCACCTCATCATTAGCAAATCTCTTGTTTAGAGCACCAGAGGACCCTTGGCATTAAAATTTGTGACCTTGTGAAAGCGGTCACCCTTAGTACCTTGATAACTACCCTCATATCGAGCCCTCTTGGACTCCCCACTTCTCCTCTTCCTAAGCTTCTCCTCCTTGAGTTGTTCAACATATGTCATGAGCCAGGATAAGTCCATATCACCTATCAACACGGTGGCACGACACTCCTCATTCACCAAGTCAGATACACCCATTACAAACTTGTTTGTCCCAGCCTTCGGGTCTGCCACCAAATGTGGAGCATACTTGGAAAGCTTGTTAAACTTGAGAGAATATTCCCTTACACTGATGGTACCTTGCTTAAAGTTCATGAACTCCATCATTTTAGCCTCTCTCAACTCAAGAGGGAAGAACTGATTGAGGAAAGCGGCTTTGAACTCCTCCCAAAGAATGGCATCATGATTTCCCCTCTCCATCTTCCATTGCATAAACCAAATTTGAGCTATATATTTTAGTTGATAAGCCACTAGATCCGCCCTTTCCTCCGACCTTACACCCATGATAGATATCACTTTATATACCTTATCTTTGAATTCTTGAGGGTCCTCATCTACCCTAGACCCGTCGAACTCCAGTGGATTCGTTCTTATAAATTCCCTCACCCTAGTTCTTAGGAGTCCTCATCAACCTTAGAGATGTGGTTCTCCAGTGGGTTCATCCTTATAAATTCCCTCACCCTAGAGGCCGGAGAAGGAGCATGATGGGCTTAGGCCCCTTGGTTGATTTGATTAGTCATGGCATGGTTCAACATAGTTATGAATTCCGAAACTCAATTTCGGTAGCCCCTCCACCTTGAGGAGCTTGAGGAGCGGGGTAGGCCGATTGTTCTTCGGGTGTATGAGCTCTTCTTTCTCTTGGGATAGGCATGATCTAGCATAGCAAAGAATATTCATTAGGGTAAAGCCTTACCTTAACTCCTATAGCACGATATAGAGTAAGAAGAAGGGAAACATTTCCTAAAATGCCTCATAGCCTCTTGCTCATAGTCATGGTGCACTTCACAACTGTGAACAAGACTCTAATTGAAGCAGTATGTTGGATGCCAAGGACCACTAACAACCTACTGCTCTGACACCAAGTTTGTCACGATCCAAAGTGTTACACTTCATAACCATCAATAAGACTCTAATCGATGTGGTGTGTTGGACATTGAGGACCATTAATAGCCTAATTCTCTGATACCATCTTTGTCATGACCCGAACCTAGGGCCTAGACGTGACATGGTGAATGGAAAACTCGAAGAGACCCCAAACAAGTCTCTTACCATATTATTACACATCTTTGGTCGCGAAAATAATTAAACATCAAGAAAAGACTATAAAATAAGGATAAAAAGGGGCTAAGGGAGTCTTTCATAGCTTAAAACATAAAAAGTCAAGGGATTCAAAGCTCAAAGCATCATTACATAACATGTCCAACAACACCTCTAAACTTAAAATTGAGCGGGGTTCAAGATAACTTTTCGAGCTCACCCTCATAGTCAAAAGCATACAATAAAAGAAAGAGAATATTTGCATAACATAAGATGAAAGATATCATCCTTGGAGTTGAGAACTCACCAAACTTGCTTCAAACATAGTACTAGCCACGTGGAGGAGGAATATGATCAAGTGGAGCTCTGGTTCCTAAATAGTAAAATTATGTAGGCATAGAGTATGTGTTAGTACGTTTGAATATACTAAGTATGTAGAATGCAATGCAACAACAGATATGCAACATAATCAAAATTCATAATCATAAGCAAGAGATAGTATATTAGTAACATGGCATGCATGAACAATGCTCGAAGTAAAACATGCTTAAAAATAGTCATACTTATATAACTTGTTTAACATAATGAGGTGACATGATTAGATCATCTAAATACCTTGTACTAGAAGGTAAATGATATAGCATAGGTTATAACCCCTTCTAGTATAATGGGTAGTACATAAGGGTAAAGAGATAGCATAGGTCATAACCGCTACATGTAAGCATGAGATGATGAATAGCACATGAGAGTAGAAAAGTAGCATAGGTCATAATCCCTACATGTGAAAATGAGATAATACCAAATATTGAATCATATATGAGGGTGATGCATACCACATAGTTGATAACCCCTTCATATGAGTATAAGACATTGCATAACATCAAATCATATATGAGGGTAAGTTGTACAACATAGTTCATAACCCCTGCATGTAGAAATTGGCCTTGTATTAGAGGGTGAGGCATATAGTGTAGTTTATAAGCCCATCTAGTAGGTTTCACAATTCATAACTGTATAAACCTTAGCATAAGGACTCAATAACTCATCAACAACCGAGACTTACATAAATCATGCAATAGATCATAGAAAACTTAAGAATCCTTGACTTGACATTTTATCAAACACTTGGAGGGTGTGCAATGCTAATTCAAAATTATGCAATTCAAGAGTGAAATCATGTGAGAAAACTTAATGTAAATCAACCCACAAACACTTGGTAATACCCTCATGCAATATATATTGAAACCCTTCATCAAATCTTATAATAGAATATTGATTCAAAGCTCAAAACATGCATAAACAGTCACATTTTTATGAAACTCCAACATAGTTTATAACCAAATTTATAATAAGTGAGGTCCATAAGTAAATCACCTTAGACATGCAATTTATGTAAAAAGAGAAGTTAGGCACTATGGATGAAAGAACCCAATGGTTGAAACCCGCATACCTCATCTTTGGAGATTTCCTTGATGAAGATTTGAATAAGAACTTAAAGCTTGAATGAATTTCTTGAATTTGGAATGAGTTTGAGACACTTGATTTTAGATGAAATGTTTGGCTAAGTGTTAGAGAGGGTTTTGGAGATTGTCTTGAATGATATGGGGTTGAAAAATGACTAAGTATATGTGTCTTTACACATAGGAAGGCTTAGGCCCAAAACCCCAAAGCCTTGGACCGAGATTAAAAAATTGGCAATAAAATGATCTACTCCGCATCACGGAGGGAACGCGTTCCCCCATTCTTTTGCGCAAACTTGGGAAAATCAAATTTTGCTACGGTTGTTCTAAAATTGGGGTTATGCCCATTTCTCACTCAATTTTTCCCCTGAATAAGAATGTGAAGTCAAATTTTTGATATCATACACGAATTTTGGGATATATGGAAATTATGAATACGGGCATTTCTAAGGTGCATTTTCGGGCACTTTTTGGGGTTGTTTCAACTTATATATATATATATATATATCATCTGATCCTTTATGTTGTCCTAATTTCTTTTATGTCACTTTTATGTCAGATGCATGATTTAGGTATAAGAATAGACATGGTGAGTGAAAAATACATTCTATCTTGTGATTTTGTTACATTACTTATAAAATCGTACTACTATGATTTCTATAGCAGAGGTTTGATGCCGTTGAAATACTACTGGGCCATAAATAATAAAGATAAACGTAGATCTATCAAGCATGTTGTTGGCTGGGGAATACTCATCAAGAAGAGGTAATCTATTTTCCATGTTTTACTATCAAATTTACCTAAGAGGTTGAAACTTCAATTGATAAAATCATATGTTCAACATCTTAATAGCATTGGTCCGTGAATTGCTCACAGGGACATATCTATCTAGATAGAGAATAGTCTAGACCAACCACTAAAGCTGATTTCTTTTGAGTATGTAAGCATAGATGGTCCTTAGCTTAGATCAACGAGATCCCTAATAGTCTAATTAATGATTTCTTACAAAGGATGTCAGATTGATATAACTAGTGTCAACTCATATAGGATTAGGACTGGTCTATTCCTTTTGAATAGAACCGATTAATATGCTTTTACCAACACAAACTTACTGTAAATAATTGGGAAAACAATTGAGATCATCTCTAGGGAGATTATATGAAAACAATCTTCATGTGTACAAAACAAAAGTAAAGATAACACAAACTTACTGTAAATGATTGGAAAAACAATTGAGATACCAACACAAACTTACCATAAATAATTGGGAAAACAATTGAGATTATCTCTATGGAGATTATATGAGAGCAATCTTCATGTGTACAAAGTAAAAGTAAAGACTGGAAACTGAAAGGATTCTTTATACG
>DF359051.1:97667-110513 GCA_000787875.1 Solanum virginianum
TTGTAAACCCATAAATACTCCAATTTCTAAAAGTGAAGTTTTGAACCGAATGATGTGTCCTAAGACTCCATATGAAAAGGAATAAATGAGAAAAGTTCCTTATGCGAATGCAGTCAAAAGCCTCATATATGATATAATATGTACTAGACCAGATATTTATTATGTTGTTGGGTTAGTTAGTAGATATCAATCTGATCCAGGACCGCAACATTGGAAAATAGTTAAAAGGATATTGAGATATCTTAAAGGCATAATTAACTATTCCTTATGTTATCAAGGAAAGGATCTACAACTCAAAAGGCTACATAGATACTAAATGGAAAGGAGATTTAGATGAGAGCAAATCCACCCTGGATATGCTTTCTTGCTTAATAACATATCATAGAGTAGCAAGATGCAGTCATGCATAACCTTATCCACTATGGAAGCTGAATTCATTGTGTTTTCATCTATTGTGCACGAAGCTATTTAGCTTAAGCATTTTTTGGTTCACTTTGGTGTATATAACAATGTTATTGAGCTTATCATAATCAATTGTGATAGTCAGGCTGCAATAGCCTACACAAAAGATCCAAAGTACCATGGAAAGACAAAATATATTGACATAAAGTATAATTTTGTAAGAGACATGATAGCACAAAAGGAAGTGAACATAAAATATAAATCTACACATGAAATGATAGCAAATCCCTTAATAAAACCCATAACATATGATGTTTATGAATGACATTTGAAGTTATTGAGTTTATGTAGATGTTGATGTATTTATATTTTTTGTTTTTCCCAAACATGTTCATGTAAAATCACATTATTGAAGTTAATATCAATTTAATGCCTATTTTTTCAATCTTGTTGGTTCATATATATATATATTATTTTTTATATAGTGTACATAAAATTCTAAGGATAAAAAGTATGTCAAACAAATAAAAAGATTGGCCTATTCACACAGGCAATCGTCTTTATTGTCTAAGTGACAAGTAGAGATGAGACAGTTATAAACTAATTATTGTCAGAAGTGCTAATAATAGAGAGTTGAAAGTTTATAATCAAAATGTCGTATGTTAGTTTGTATTTAATCATGTGTGATTGAAGTGAGTCTATTTTTAATGCCAGATATGAGTTCTGAAGAATAAATAATGAGTAGATTTGTGAACTCAAAGTTAGACATGAGTTATCTTTCTTATTATCTGCAGATTATTTAATTAATATAAGACATATGCTCCATGTGAAAGGATTTGGTACTGTGATACATGTTTCATACCATGTATGCATATAGTGACCCATTAGGGCTATACAAGTTTAGTCTCTACTTGCTTTCATGTGAAGCTCTGAAAATTATAAGTGATTTTCATATTGTACCCTCATGACTTTAATCAGTTTCTTGAGATTCAATTTGGTGTTTGCTATCTTAATATATTGCTAAATGATTGTATTTGATTCGATCTTGCAGGATATTTCTAGAATAACATATCAAGTTGAGATTAAGAGATTCATGAGATGAGAAAGATCATTAAGTATTGTCACATTACTTGTGGTCATTGATTGATCCTTTATATTTGTCTTCAAGATAAGAATATAAGGACAAACTCAAATTTAAGAAAAAAAGATGATGAGAAAAATAAATGTGATAAATGATTTAGGGTATTGCATACTAGAATCTGCTATAAGTTTCATTGAATGGGATGGTTTATATTCCTAACAGATGTATAGAAATTAAGCTCTCAAGTATGCATTGGTCACATGGTCTAGTCGCCAAGTATGAATATTAAAGAATAAGAATGAGAATTGACCCATTATGGCTGAGTGGGAGATGAAGAAATTATATTAAATTTGGGTCACCCATGTGGGTCAATCAAATTAATTTAAATCATAAATAAATATATATATATTTGTTATATATTTAATTTATATTTAATATTAAAAGAGAAGTAATACAGTTCAGAATGTTTCTGAATAGTTGCATCCTTTTATAATTATAAAATGACTCCTTCTTCAAAACAGAAGGTGTACATTAAAAGAAAAAAGTTTTCTGCTTTCTTCTCTTCTTCTTTCTCCAATTCTTAAAGGTTCCGTTGAAGATTTTAGTAAAGGGTTCTTCTTCAAAAGATATAGACTTCTGTAATAGGTACGCGATTATAGAATGTGACTATTTAGGTGTAGTTCATGTTTTATAAATATGTGATTACACTTTCTGACTAATGAAATAATATTCAATAATCTTGCAAACTAAGTGTTTGATGAGATTCTTCACTGGACTTCAAAATGAATCTGTTAATGGTCACATTAGAGAATTCTAGAAGAACCTTTGCGCTTATGTTTCTATGCTGTCCAAACCGAGGACAAAAAACATTATTGGGTAATTTTTTTAACTCATTTCCAAAAGACCCATTTTTCCTCTATTTACTCTATGAATTTCTTTTATAGTCTATGATGATTTCAGAATTACTTAAATTATTTGGTCATTGAATCAACAAGAAGAATTAAGATTATAGTAACTAATGTTTAATTTGTGTGTTGAAGGCAAGCACAATACATATCACAAGCAGAGACATCATATGCATTCGCACAAAGAAGAAAACAAGATGTGGAAGAAATTGGTAAACGATGCACGTTCAACCCCAAATTTTGTGCAAATAAATTGGAAAGGATTGTGTCTTGATTCATTTTTATTGTTTTGATAATGATTTGTAAAAAATCTTAAGATACTAGATATTTTAGATAATATTGATATATATTCAATGGTTTCCTTGTGAAAGTAGAAAAATATCATTTTCACTCTAATAGGGGGGACTTCAACCCTTGTTTTATAGTTAGATTATATCTTATGAATTTAATTGAGTACTTAAAATGGATCTACATAAAACCTCACTGAGGCTCTCTTATCTTCATCCAGTACAAGTGCTTTAAATATTATTAGTTGGCTCATCTTTTTATTATTAAAATAATAGCATAATTTATGGGATCAGATGCTCAAGATAATGTGATTTAATTTAAATTCAAGAAATCTTACTTATAATGAAAAGTCTTAAATCAAATTCAATGAAATGCCCCAAAAACACTCCAAAAATATGCTTCGGAAATATCCATAATCGTAATTTTCATATATCTCACAATTCGTACATCATATCAAAAATTTGACTTCATATTCTTGATCAGGGGGTAAAATTGAGTGAGAAATGGCTATAACTCCAATTTTAGAGGATCCGTAACAAAAAAAAATTTTCACAAACATTTAATTTCCAATAGCCATCCGCGCCCTAGCTGCGATGTGTCAGGGGTATGGATCAGTGTTGGAGTTGCCTGTACAATGGGTCTATGTTGCAGACTTGACACAGAACAGTGTATTATTTTCCTTGGTTTTTCATTTTGGCCCAAGGGCCTTATGGTCATAGCCCCATGCCCACTTATGCGTGAAAACACCTATACTTAGCCATTTATTAACTCTATATCACTCAAGGCTCTCTCAAAACCCTCTCCAACACTTAACCAAATATTTCATCCAAATTCAAGTGTCTTAAGCTTGATTCTGGATCTCAAGAACTCCATTCAGGCTTCAAGTCTCCCTCAAGTCTACATCAAAGAATTTCCAAATTTAGGTATGTGGGTTTCATCCATTGGGTCCTTTCACCCATAGAGCCCAATCTCTATTTTTATGAAAATTGTATATTTTCAAGTTGTATTATCTATGGGTATCTTCTATTATGGATTTATGAGTATAAATTATATTGGGGTTTTATAAAATGTTGATTTATTATACATGACTATCTATTTCAAGCTTGTACTATGAACGGGTTTTGTCTATTCAGACTATGCATGTTTTTAGCTATAAAACTATGATCTATTATGAGATTTGATGATGAATTTTAAGGTATTGTATATGAGGGTTTTACTAAATATTGGTGGGTTGATTTGCATTGAGTTTTCTCATATTATTACGCTGTTGAATTGCATAATTTTGAACAAGCATTATACACTCACCAAGCGTTTGATAAAATGTCTTGACAAGGATTCTTAAAGTTATTGAGGATCTATTGCATGATTTATCAGTCAAGTGACTTTATGATGATTTTGGGCTTTCAAAGATATATTGACTTCATGAAAACGTCTACGATGTTGTAAATGCTGGATTACCCCTTTTTCAAAGATTTTACCTCTTGTGGGCCTTTGATGTTAATACAAGGGTAATATTTGATGATGATCTATTCTTATGTTTTAAAGTTAGGTTCACTCTTAGAGGTTAAAGATGTTTTTGAGCTACTTGTGTCATGTTTTAGTGCACTCTCTCTTGAAATTCTTCTCGAAATGGGACGGGCTCTCGTAAGGCAAAGTTACTCATAAAATTCTTTTCTAAATAGGATGGGTTCCCGTAAGGGGGTTACTTTTCTGAAATGGGATGTGCTCTCATAGGGTAACGTGTGATTTACCTTGGCAAGTAGACTACCTCTTTACCAATGAGGGATTATCATCGGGATTCCAAGTTGTAGCTCGCTTGGTCTTATTCTTTGTCGGTTGAGGTCTCTTACCACACATGTATTATGTTCTATGCAAGTTTAATGATTTACAAGCATATTTTACTTCAAGCATTAATCATGCATGCCATATTGAGATTGTACTTATCTATTGCATATTATTATGCAATTTGACTATATTTGCTTATGTCTTGTTGCATTGTATCCAATATACTTGTACATCCAAACGTACTAATGTATACGTTATGCCTATATGATATCACCATGTAAGAACCAGAACTCCTCTCGATCATCCTCCATGTGGCTAGTGAGATTATTCAAAGATAAACTTAGTAAGTCCTCAAGTTCGGGGACACTATCTACTTTCTCTTGCTGGTGTTGTTGAAATATTGTGATGTATTTATGTTATAAGCTTGACTCTTTAGGTTATTTTTTATTATCAAAGACTTCTCTTAGTCTCGTTTCCCTTTTATGTTATCTCTTGTTGTTGTTTACTTTACTTCCACGACCAAGGATGTTCGATTGATATGCTAAGAGGCTTATTTAGATCCCTTCGGATTTCCATTTGTCGTGTCATGTCTAGGCCCTAGGCTTGGGTCATGACAAACTTGGTATCAGAGCACTAGGTTGTTAATGGTCCTCGAAATCTAACACACCACGTCGATTAGAGTCTTATTTATGGTTGTGAAATGCGTAACAACTATGAATCGGAGGCAATGAGGTATTTTAGGAAATGTTTCACTTCTTTATGATCTAAGTAGTGCGGTAGAACTAAGTCCCCTAAGGATTATTGTTGATCCCCAACCATTACATTTCAGAACATGTCTCAAGCTATTCAGAACTTTAACATTTCTAATACGGAGGTCCGCAATGCTCTATGAATATTGGCTAAAGCTATGACTGCCCAACTCAACCAATCGGTAGGCACCCCTAAGAGTTCAAATGATTAGAGGGGAGAAAAAGGCCAAAAAAGCCCAAGTTGAGAGTGTTTCATCTTCTGCTAGACTACCGATGCCCAAAGAAAAAGACCCCTTTTGCCACTTGTCAAGGATTTTGTAAGAAATATCATGGAAAATATTCAGCAGGAATTGTGGATTGTTTCAAGTGTGGCGGTGTTGGGCATAAGATGAGGGATTTCCCGATGGCCTAGAGGGAAGGGAGAAGAAGGGTCCAAATTGAAGGTGGCAATGGTAGGAGGACTCGCCCTAGGTGCCCAAAATATATGAGAAATTATAATGACATATGTTTGAGGAATAAGGGTACATGCTATGGGTGTGGAACAATGGGTCACAAGATTGTTAATTGTCCATATGCTCAAATGAAGGATAAGGGTTTTGGTGTTGAAACTTCTTCTTTGTGCCCCAAGTATGGGAAGCACTATTTGGGAGATTGTTTGGCCAGTTGGAGTGCATATTTTGAGTGTGGTGCAAAGATAACGAGTTTGAACATTGTCCATGGGTTACTAAAGACTATGAGGATGACCATCAACATGCGTAACCATACCCTTCTAGGGGTCACTAGACTTGGAGTAATGTTTCACAAGGTATGTTAAAGGTTTTTGATTTTGATATGTATACATTGATAGACCTGGGTGCCACTCTTTCTTTTATTACTCCTTTTAGTTGCTAAAAAGCTTCATGTTAGTCCTGAATTATTGTGTGAACCTTATAAAGTGTCAAACCCCATTGGTGAGTCTATTGTTGCTAAAAGAGTCTATAGAAATTGTCCCATTTTCGTTTTGCATAAAATCTTGCCATATGATTTTGTTGAGTTAGATATGATGGATTTTGATGTCATTCTTGGGATGAATTGGTTGTATACATATTATGTCTCTATTGATTGTAGAACCCATTTCTATTCTCTCTTAACATATGGCCCCAGCGAAATTAAAGGAGTTGAAGGAGTAATTAATGGATTTATTGGGAAAGGGTTTTATAAGGCCTAGTAAGCCACCTTAGAGTGCACCAGTTTTGTTGGTAAAGAAGAAAAATGGTTCTCTTAGGATATGCATTGATTACCAACAACTTAATAGAGTCACCATAAAGAACAAGTACCATCTACCAAGGATTGATGGCCTTTTCGATCAACTTTTCAAGGGGCTAGTTACTTTTCTAAGATTGATCTTTGGTCTAGGTATCACCAAGTGAAAGTGAGGGAGTATGACATTCCCAAGATAGCTTTTCGGACTAGGTATGGCACTTTGAGTCTATGGTTATGTCTTTTGGGTTGACTAATGCACTGGCTATATTTATAGATCTTATGAATAGGCTCTTTAAACCCTACCTTGACTTGTTTGTGGTGGTTTTTATTGATGATATCTTGATCTACTCCCATAGTGAGGAGAAGCATATGGATCACTTAAGAGTGGTGTTGCAAATCTTGAGTGAGGAGACGTTGTATGCAAAGTATGAGAAATGTGAAGTTTGGTTGAAAGAGGTTGCTTTTGTAGGGTAAGTGGTGTCGGGTGATGGCATTAAGGTGGATCCTAAGAAAATAGAGGTGATTAGAAATTAGTCTAGACCTTTGACTCCATCGGACATTAGAAGCTTCTTGGGTTTGGTGAGTTATTACCGGAGGTTTGTGAATGGTTTCTCTTCTATTGCTTCTCCTATGACTAAATTGACACAAAAGAAGGAAAAATTTGTGTGGACCGATGAGTGTGAAAAGATTTTCCAAACTTTGAAATATAAGCTTGTCTTTGCTCCTATCTTGGCTCTATCGAAAGGGTTGGAAGGATTTGTAGTATATTATGATTCCTCAAGAATTAGTTTGGGGTGTATTTTGATGCAACATAGTAAGGTAATAGCATATGCCTTTAGACAACCTAAGGTGCATGAGAAGAATTATCCCACCCATGATCTTGAATTGGCAGCCATGGTATTTGCCTTGAAAATTTGGTGTCACTACTTGTATGGGGTTCATGTTGATGTGTTCAACAACCACAAGAGTCTCCAATATGTGTTCATCCAAAAAGGTCTTAACTTAAGACAAAGAAGATGGTTAGAGCTCCTTAAAGATTATGATATTAGTGTGCATTATCAACTTGGCAAAGCTAATGTTGTGACCAATGCTCTAAGTAGGGTGTCTATGGGTTGATAATAGTGCCAAAAAGGTAGCTAGAGAGGTTCATCGGTTGGCTAGGTTGGGGGTTAGGTTGGATGAAGTTGATAATGGTGGTGTAGTGGTGTTGATTGTTCTAAGTCTTCTTTGATTGGGAAGGTAAAGGCAAAATAATGGTGGTGTAGTGGTGTTGATTGTTCTAAGTCTTCTTTGATTGGGAAGGTAAAGGCAAAACAAGATCTTGATTCTGCTTGCTAGAGTTGAAGACCTTAGTGAAGGATGGTAGAGTGGAGGTTTTCTCCCAAGGGGGAGATGGTACCTTAGGTACCAAGGCAGATTATGTGTTCCTGATGTTGATGACTTGAGGGAGTTAGTTTTGAGAGAGGCTCATGATTCATCCTGTTATATTCTTCCCGATTCCATGAGAATGGATAGAGACTATCGAAAGGTACCTTAGTGAGGTTAGTGAGATGACTTTGATTGTACTGGACTTGGTTATAGAAGCTTTGGAGAAGGTGAGGTTGATAAGGGAAAGTTTGAAGATGGCTCAAAGTGGAAATCATAATGACACATGTCTGAGGAACAAGGGTGCATGCTATGGGTCTGGAAAAATAGGCCACAAGATTGTTGATTATCCCCAAAAGTCATATTCCTATGTGAGAAAGAGAGTTCTTAAGTTTAAGGTTAGTGATTGGGTTTACTTCAAGGTCTTACCCATGAAGGGTGTAGTCTGGTTTGGCAAGAAAGCGAAATTAGGCCCAAGTTTTGTGGGTCCTTATAGGGTATTGAGGAGGATTAGTAAGGTATCCTATGAGTTGGAGTTGCCACTGATATGAGTATGATTCATTTGGTTTTCCACGTGCCTATGTTGAGGAAGTGTATGGGTGACCCAAGTGCTATTATGCCTTTAGATGTTGTGGGTGTTATAGAAGATAATTTGACTTATGAGGATGTCCTGGTGGAGATTTTGAATAGACAAGTGAAGAGGTTGAGAAACAAAGATGTAGCTTCCATCAATGTTCTTTGGAGGAATCAACAAGTTAAAAGTGCCACTTGGGGAACCGGAGAAGACATTAAGAAGTGATATCTGTACCTCTTTCATTCCATTCAAGCCTAAGGTAGCAAATGAAGTCCTATCTATGATTTCAAATCTTAAGTTTCAGCCCTCATGCCATTTTGCATGCATTCATGTTCATACTAACAAGTTTATAGTGATTTTTGACATTGATGTTGAGATTTCTAAAGATGATGTTTAAGTGCATTTGTTCCATTCATGTTGGGCTGAAATCTTTATGATTACTTCTCATATGTACGTTTCTTTCACATTCAGGGATGAATGTTCCCAAGGAGAAGATATTGAAACGCCCCAAAAATGTGCTTCGAAAATGCCCATAATTATAATTTCCACATATCTCAAAATCTGTGCATGATATCGAAAATTTGACTTTATATTCTTGATCAGGGAAAAAATTGAGTCGGAAATGGGTATAACCCCAATTTTAGAGGACTCATAACGAAAAATAATTTTCCTAAAAATTCAATTACCAGTAGCCATCCGCATCCTAGCCGCGACGCGCCGGGGGCGTAGATTAGTGTTGGAGTTGCCTGCACGATGAGGCTGCATCACGGACCTGACACGGACCAGTGTATTGTTTTCCTTCGTTTTTTTATTTTGGCCCAAGGGCCCTGGGGTCATAGCCCCATGCCCACTTATGCGTGAAAACACCTATACTTAGCCATTTTTCAAC
Source organism: Solanum virginianum (assembly GCA_000787875.1). NCBI lineage: Eukaryota > Viridiplantae > Streptophyta > Magnoliopsida > Solanales > Solanaceae > Solanum > Solanum virginianum. The sequence goes on from DF359051.1 coordinate 106,948, forward strand.
TCTATATCAGTCAAGACTCTCTCAAAACCCTCTCCAACACTTAACCAAATATTTCATCCAAATTCAAGTGTCTCAATCTTAATTCTAGATCTCAAGAGCTCCATTCAAGCATCAAGTCTCCTTCAAGTCCACATCAAAGAATCCCCAAATTTAGGTATGTGGGTTTCATCTATTGGGTCCTTTCACCCATAGAGCCCAATTCCATTTTAATGAAAACTGCATGTTTTCAAGTTGTATTATCTATGGATATCTTTTATTATGGATTATGAGTATAGTTTCAAGTTGTATTATCTATGGGTATCTTCTATTATGGATTATGAGTATAAATTATATTGGGATTTCATGAAATGTTTATTTATTATACATGACAATCTATTTCAAGCTTGTACTATGAATGACTTTTGTCTATTGAGACTATGCATGTTTTGAGTTATGAAACTATGATCTATTATGAGATTTGGTGATAAATTTCAAAGTATTCTATATGAGGGTTCTACTAAATGTTGGTGGATTGATTTGCATTGAGTTTTCTCATATTATTATGCTCTTGAATTGCATGATTTTGAACAAGCATTATATACCCACCAAGTGTTTGATAAAATGTCTTGACAAGGATTCTTAAAGTTATTGATGATCTATTGTATGATTTATGATGATTTTGGGCTTTCAAAATATGTATTGAATTCATGAAAATGTCTATTCTGTTGTAATGCCGGATTAAGCCCTTTTTCAAAGATTTTACCTCTTGTGAGCCTTTGATATTAATGCAAGGGTAATGTTTGGCAATGATCTATTCTTATGTTTTTAAGTTAGGCTTACCATTAGAGGTCAAGTACGTGTAAAAGCTACGTGTGTCATGATTCCATGTTTATTGCAAGTTATTAAAATACGATTATTATAAGTATTCCATGGGATTACACTTAGCACCAATGGATGGAGGTTTTGCTCTCTTTCCTTGAACTATGTGCCATAATAGAATTATATTGTACTCTTGCTATACTAGTGGATCCATTTAGTGCACTCTCTTAAAATTCTTCCCGAAATGGGACAGGATCTCGTAAGGTAAAGTTTCTCATAAAAATCCTTTCCGAAATGGGACGGGTTCGTGTAAGGCGGTTACGTCTCCAAAATAGGATAGGCTCCAGCAAGGCAAAGTATGGTTTACCTTAGCAAGTAGTGAAATAAACTCCTCTTGATCATACTCCACATGGCTAGTGAGATTATTTGAAGATAAGCTTGGTGAGTCCTCAAGTTCGGGGACACTATCTACTTTCTCTTACTATTTCTAAGACTTCTTGATGTTGAACATTTGACATTATGAGGGTGAGCCCGAAGAGTGTCTTGGCCCCCTCTACATTCTATGTTTAGAGGTGTTGTTTAAATATTATGATGTATTTATGCTATTGTCACGACCCAAGCCTAGGGCCTAGATGTGACACGGCGAATAGGGATCACGATGGAACCCCAAACAAGTCTTTTAACTTGTCATTACACATTATTAGTCATGGAAGCATGTAAAAAGGCATAAAATAAGAATAAGGGGCAAGGGAATAGGGAAAGCTTTTTAACACATCAACACCAAGAGACAAGGAATCATAGCTCATACCATAAATACATAACTTGTCCAACAAACACCTCTAAATACATAGATAGAGTGGGGGCCACGACAAAGTAATCGGGCTCACCTCATAATCAAGTAGAACATAAGATAGTGTCTCAATACATAGACAAGAGGACTATACATTAGTACATTTGAATTTACTAAGTATGTGGGATACAATACAATAAGAGATAAGCTTTATAGTCAACATACATAACAATAGGCAATAGGCATGACATAGCAAGATGACGTGTATGACCAATGCATAAGTAAAACATGCTTAAGTAATCCATACTCATATAGAATATCATATGTGTAGAAGAGACCAAGCTAGATATTCAAGGTATAAACCCCTTGGTGGTTGTGTGATATAAGCTCCTCACATGGTTGATGGTAATCACACTTTACCAATACGGTGACGAAGTATAAACCACTCGCATGGTTGATGAGTATAAACCACAACATGGTTACCCGGGCTCTTGTCCCCTCGGATTGGGCATAGTCTATTGCAATTCTTTATATAGGGTTTACCATAGGCTCTAGTGCAACATTTCATATAGGAATAATCATATACATAAGCTCATTTCATCATCATAACATCATTCATATCATATCTCATGCTTTGGACCTTCATTTCCTCATGAAACCATAACTGGATATTTTATCAAACACCTTAGGGGTGTGTAATAGGGGTAAAAAACTATGTAATTTAGAGATAAAATCATGCAAGAAAATATGTAGTAAAACCATCAATCAACACCTTGCAACACCCCCAAGACATTCACATCAAAACCGCTCATCAAATCCAACATTAGATCCAAGATTTAGAGCTCAAAACATGCTTAAACAACCATACTCTCATGGACTAAAGTCACTGTGCAGTAAATTTCTCAATGTACAAGAACCACATGTAAAATACTCTTTAAATCATGCAAGCACATGTAAAATCAACTTTAAATCATGCAATATTAGTAAAAAATAGACTTAGGTACCATGGGTGGAAGGACCCAATGGTTCAACGCCACATATCTTAGCTTTGGAGAAGTTCTTTGTGAAGGTTGACAATGGAGACTTGAAGCTTGAAGAGAATCCTTAAATACAGATGAGGGTTTTTGAGTATTAGAATTTGGAGTAAAAGTATGGCTAAGTGTTTTGGGGAGTATTGAGAAATGTTTAGGATGATATAAGGATGAAATTTGACTAAGTATAGATAAAATCACGTTTGGAAAACTTGGGCCCAACACTTGGAATGTCTTAGGCTGCACAAGAAAAACACTGCCAGGCAAAAAAACACATCTCCGTGTCCCAGAGAGGAGCAAAGAAGATTTTGTACTTAAGCGCGCCCAAGGCACGTCGCAGAGGCATCGTGGAAAGCTCTCTAAAATTCGCCACCTAAAAAATTATAATTGCTATTCTTTCGCCCTTAAATCGAGGTAAGACCCTTTTTCACCTAATTTGGACCCACTGAACAAGAATCCAAAGTCAGATTTTCAAAATCACAAAAGCATTTTTAGATATAAGGAAATTAAAATTCTGGGCATTTCGAGGCATGTTTTGGGGCACTTTTTGGGGTCGTTACAATATCTCCCCCTTGGGAACATTTGTTCCCGAATATAAAAGAGAGATACAGGACAAGGGTAATCATGAACAAATCATCCCCAACAAGAATGCAACATATCATGCAAAACACTATTTTCAAAATCTCAACATAAGTGTGAAATCATCATAAGTTTACCCACTTAAACATGAATGCATATGAATGACATAGGGGCTGAAATGTAAAAATTGAAATCACATATAGGACTTAGAATTTGTACCTTAGGCTTGAGTGGAGTGTAAAAGATGAGGATACCGCTTTTGTATGTCCGCTTCGGCCTCCTATGTTCCACTTTCAACTTGTTGGTTCCTCCAAAGAACCTTAATGGATGCCACCTTTTTGTTCCTCAATCTCTTTACTTGCCTATCC
>DF359050.1:5919-57049 GCA_000787875.1 Solanum virginianum
ACATAGAGGAGGAGGATGAGCAAATCAACCCACCAATATGGTAGTAAAACCCTCACGTAGGGTACCTTGAAATCCATCACAAAATCTTAAAATAGTTCATAGTTTCATAACTCTAAACATGCATAGTCTCAATAGACAACATCAATTCATGGAATAAGCTTGAAATAGACATTCATGTATAATCAATCCATACTTAGTAAAACCCCAACATGATTTGTGTTCATATTTCATAATAAGCGATACTCGTCGGTAATATAACTTGAAAGCATGGATTTTTCATAAAAAGAGAAGGTTTGGCTCCATGGGTTAAAGGCCCCATGGATGAAGACCCACATACCTTAAACCTTGAATTCCTTGAAATGAACATGAAGTAGACTTAGAGCTTGAAATGGGTCCTTTAGTTCCAAAATTGATCTTGAAATCCTTAGATTTGAATGAGAGAATTGATAGAGTCTTAGAGAGGTTTTAGAGATGGTTTTGTGAGTTATATAGTTGAAAAATGGCTAGGTATAAGAGATTTCACGTTTAAGTGGGCATGGGGCTATGACCCCAATTCCTTTGGATGAAATGAGAAAACTAAGGAAAATGTTACACTAGTCCGCACCCCAAGTGCGATGCAGACTAGAAGCAGATCAAAAAACACACTAGTTCGTGCCCCAGGCGCATCACAACCTGGGTATGGACAGTCACTTGAAAAGGAAAATTACATAAAATTATTTTTCACTATGAGTCTTCTAAAATCTGAGTTATATCTATTTTCCACTCAATTTTGCCTCTTTATTGAGAATATGAAGTCAAATTTTCAAAATCACACATTTTGAGATAAATGGAAATTTTGATTATTAGCGCATTTCAAAGCACATGAGAGGTGTTTCAATATCTCCCCCTTGCGGACATTCGCCCCCTAATGTCAAATAATTATGCGTAAGAGAAGTAATTATGAAGATTTCAACCTGACATGAGTGCAACGAATTCACTTAAACATCATTTTCAAAAGGCCTTAACATGAATGTTAAAATCACCATAAACTTATTACCAGAAACATGAATGTATGCAAAATGACATGAGGGATGAAACTTAAGACTTGAAATCATAGATGGGAGTTAAGTTATTACCTTCGCCTTGAGTAGAATGGAAGAGATATGGGTATCGCTTTTTTATGTCCTCCTCGACTTCCCTGTGGCACTTTCAACTTGTTGATTCCTCCAATGGACCTTGATGGAAACTACATCCTTTTTTCTCAACCTCTTCACTTGTCTATCCACTAGTTCCACCGGGACCTCCGCATAGGTCAAATTGTCTTCTACAATACTCACAACTTCAAAGGGCACTATAGAACTTGGGTGGCCTACACACTTCCCCAACATAGACACTTGGAAGATCAGATGAACAATATTCATCTCTATAGCCAACTCTAACACATATGCAACCTTACTAACCCTCTTTAAACCACTATATGAACGCACAAACCTCGGGTTCAATTTCCCTTTCTTCCAAAACTGAACCACACCCTTCATAAGTGAGACTTTCAAGTAAACCCAATCACCAACCTTAAACTCAAGATCTCTTCTTCTGTCACAACCCAAGTCTAGAGCCTAGATGTGACACAGCGAATGGGGAAGCCGAAAGAACCCCAAACAAGCTTGTTAGCAAATCAAAATTTACTAAATATATAGGATGCAATGAAACAAGAGATAGGCATCATAATCGAAATGCATAATTAGGCAATGGATGAGCATATATAATATGACATGCATGAATGATACTTGAAGTAAATATGGTTATATAGAACATATTACATGTGTAGTAAGAGACCAACATCATATATGACATGCATGAATGATACTTGAAGTGAAACATACTAAAAAATAATCATTCTTGTATAGCTTGTTCAACACCACAAGGTGACATGATTAGATCATCCAAATACCTTATACTAGAGGGTTAGTGGTATAACATAGGACATAACCTATTCTAGTAGGTAATGGTTAGTACCTGAGGGTTGAGGGATGTCATAGTTCATAACCCCTACATGTCCACATAATATAATACTAAGTGTAGAATCACACATGAGGGTGAGGCATACCACATAGTTCATAACTCCTTTATGGGAGAATACGATAGTAAGTAGCATTGATTCATACATAAGGGTGAGGCACACAATATAGTTCAGCCCCTTCATGTAGGAATTGACCTTGTACTAGAGGGTGAGGCATACAATATAGTTCATAACCCCATCTAGTAGGCTTTAATGTAAACATTCACATAAGAATTCAATAATTCATAATAAACCAAGCCTCGTAAAACCATAAATAATTTCATGATTTCAAAATATACTTTGTAGCCCACGAAGATCATGAAGTCAATTGACTTGTAAACCATGCAATAGACCATGAATAACTAAAGAATCCTAAATTGGACATTTTATCAAACACTTGACGGGTGTGTAATGCTAGTATAAAACAATGCAATTCAAGGGTGAAATCATGCAAGAAAAATCAATGTATAGCCACCCACTAGCACTTGGTAATACCCTCAAGCAATGTATAATAAAACAGCTCATCAAATCTCAAAGTAGATCATAGATCCATCCCTTAAAACATGCTTAAACAATCACACTTTAATGAAACCCCAATATATTTCATAGTCAAATTCATAATAAGTAGGACTCATAAGTAATTCAACTTAGAAATATGAAATTCATGGAAAAAGGAGATTTGGGCACCATGGATGAAAGGACCCAATGGTTGAAACCTATATACCTTAGACATTGAGTTTCTTGAAATTGGGTTGTGAAAGACTTGAAGTTTTGAAGTGGGTCTCAGAATCCAGAAGTTGTTCTTGAGTTTCCTTGAATTTTTATTAGGGTTTTGATGGAGGCTCTTGAGAAAACTTGAGAGTCTATTTGAGATGAGAGTAATGACTTTGATCCTTTGGAGTAGGGTTTAGGTCTTTTGGGGAAGTTAGGATAGCATTAGAAGTTCAAAAAGATCATTAGAATAAATAAAATTTATGAAAACGTCATTAGTGAAACGAAGGAAAAATTGGCAAAGTGTTGCCCCACTGAAGGCTATGCTGGTCATGTGGCACTCCACAGTAGTGTGGAGTGCCCGTGAGATGGGGCTTAGACAAAAAGGAATACTTGGGAAAAAGTTATCATCAATGTCACTTTCACAGGTCAGTTTCACAGCCGTGTGATGCTACACGGTCCATGTAGTGGTCCGTCCAACAACAGTTAGAGAGAAACATTTTGGCTAGGCCACCCCATGCCCAGGTTGACAGCTTGTGAAGCATGCACACCCGTGAAGATAGCTATGGCACAACACATAGTAAAAAACTCCCTCCCATGCTTACCTACCTTACTTTCACAAACTCCACGACTAACCACATAATCAGTGGCAAGCCACATGAACCGTTCCATGTGTTACATGCCTTAGGCAAAAAATGGCCTTTTCCATCTCAAGGCTGCCCAGACGGTCTGTCCAAACCTCACTGCCCGTCAAGCTGCTCGTGTAGTTTCACTGTACGGTAGGGTCTCATCAAAATGGTCATAACTCCTTCATCCGAACTCGAAATGAGGTGAAACCAAGTGTGTTTGAAAGATAACTTAAAGAGATTTTATTTGACATGTTAAGGACCATCCAGTTCTAAGCTTACTAAAAGTTATGCTCTTTTAAAGTTGACCCTTGCATGAACCAACACCCAAAACTCAACTAGTAGGGAAGTCTTGAACTTGTCTAAGCAGTAGAAGTTTCCCACAACCCTAACACACTCCCAACATGACCAAATGAGACATGAAACATGGGTACATAAGAGCATGAAGTTACAGGGTGTCACAATATCTCCCCCTTTGGAACATTCATCCCTGAATGTCAAAGAAACATACACAAGGAAAGTAATCATGAAGATTTTAACCTAGCATGGATGTAACAAATGTACTGAAACATGATTTTAAAAAAATTGTCAACATGAACATCAAAATCAACATAAACTTGTAAATATAAACATGAATGTATGTAATGACATAAGGGTCAAAACTTAAGACTTGAAAATAAATAGGGGAACTTAAATTAGTACTTTAGGCTTGAGTAGAGTGGAAGAGATATGGATATCATTTTTGCATGTCCGCCTTAGCTCCCCATGTAGCACTTTCAACTTGACAATTCTCCTAAAGGACCTTGACGAGCACTACATCCTTATTAAGCAACCTTCCCGCTTATCCTTCCCACTTATCTATCCAATACACCTAGACCTTCTCCTAAGCTAACTCATCCTCCACAACACCCACAACCTCAAAGAGGTCTACAACACTTGAGTCACCAACATATCTCCTTATCCTAGGTGCATGAAGAACCGAAAGAACCATACTTATATCCATAGGCAACTCCAATTCATTGGCCACCTTACTAATTTTCCTCAAATACCTATAAGGACCCTCGCACCTTGGGCTTAATTATTAACCTTATACACACCTAGCCTACCGTAGTACATAAAGTCACAATCTCCACCTTGGGAGTGAACCCCCATTCTCAGCTTCACCCAATATCATACCCAACCTAGTTAACCGGTGAACTCTCCAACCATCCCTTTTTGTCACCCCAATGATTCTTACTTCCCATAATTAGCAAGCACACCTCACATTAATCAAAATTCACAATATCACCCTCAAATGATTCGCAAGCCCTAAATAAATCAATACGCCATCGCTAGAGACCACCACAAGCATGACAAGGTAGGGTTTTAAGACCCTATTCACGAACCCATAGACATAGCCAGTGTACTAGCCACACTAAAAGTCACTACCCCAAATTCAAAATATCAGAAAGGACATCAAGGACTCATTGACTACTAGAATTGACTTAGTAGGAAGGACCTTCGACTAATATTCCTACTCTTACAAGATGATAAATGCAACCCTTAGGGATCAATTGGACCTTAAAATAAGAAATAAACCTACCTCTTCACTACCACTCAAGGACGGGTTTAATATGGAATTAGAATTTAACCCTATGAGTTCTACAACCAATGGAGACACAATATGCATGTAACCAATCCATTCCAAGAATGACATAAAAATCCACTACATCTAATCCAGTAAAATCACAAGTCAAGACCTAAATGCAATATAACCACGGATCAGTTGTCATAGACCATTCTAGCAATAATAGACTCACCAATGGGTAGACACCAAAAAAGTCCACATAACAATTCTTGACACACATGAAGCCCACTAGCAACAAAAGGGATAATGAAAGGAATACTAACACCCAGACCTACCAATGCATACATATGAATAATCAAAGGAACTTTAACGTAGTGGTAGCAACATCGGGGGCCTCATCTACCCCTTTCTCTTGGGGCCCCTTGAGCAACATAACCACTGTGACCTTGAGGACGACCCTCCTTTCCCTTGCTTCGAACATAAGGACAATCAACAAGCTTATGACCTCTCTCACACCCATAATGTGCACCTGGATTCTTTAAACATTTGCCATTATGATGTTTTTTACATTTTGGGAATTTTTGAAAACTCATCCCACCATTGCCACTTTGGAACCTTGGGTTATCCATTCCATCCATAGCAAGCCTATTGTTTGGAGCACTAGAAGACCCTTGTTCTTGAAACTCAATACATTGTAGGAATTCATCATCCTCAAATCGAGCCCTCTTGGACACTCCACTTCTCTTCTTCCTACGTTTCTCTCACTCAAGTTATTCGACATAGGTTATGAGACGAGACAAATCCATATCACTTATCAACATAGCATCATGATACTCCTCATTCACCAAATACCCCCATCATAAACTTATTCATTCTAGACCTCAGATCAACAACTAATTCTGGAGCATATTTAGAGAGTTGGTTGAACTTGAGGATATACTCCCTCACACTCATCCACTGTTGCTTCAAATTCATAAATTCAATCATTGTGTCCTCCCTTAGCTCCAGAGGGACGAACCGATTGAGAAATGCCACCTTAAACTCCCCCTAAGGATTAACGTCACAATTTTCCCTATCCATTTTCCATTGCACAAACAAAATTTGAGCCACCCCTTTGAGTTGGTAAGCCGCCAACTCTACCTTTTCCTCCGAAGTCACCCCTATGATAGTCAAAACCTTGTACACCTCATTAAGAAACTCCTGGGGATCCTCATCCACCTTAGACCCATGGAACTCCGATGGATTCATCATTGTGAAGTCCCCAACTCTTGAGGCTGGAGTGAGAGAATTAAGAGTTTGAGCCCCTTGCTTGATTTGGTTGGCCATAATATGGGCCAACAGGGTGATGGCATTTCAGAATTCAACTTTAGTGGCCCCTCCATATTGAGAAACTTGAGGAGCGAGGTAAGCCGATTGCCCCATAGGTGCATAACCCCTCCTTGGTATTCCTCTTTATAGCAACATGATCAACAACTAGAAGAGCAAATAATATTTGTTAGGGAGGAAACCTTACCTAATTTTTATAGCACAACATAGATCATGAAGAAGGAAAATATTTTCTAAAATATCTCATAGCCTCTTACTCATAGTTGTGGTGCACAACACAACCATAAGTAAGACTCTAATCAACGCAGTGTGTTGGATGCCGAGGATCATTAACAACCTAGTGGTCTGATACCAAGTTTTTCACGATACAAGCCTAGGGCCAAGATGTGACATGATGAATGGATAACCCAAAGGAATCTCAAACAAGCCTCTTAGCATATCACTACACATACTTGGTCACAGAAGCATTTGAACAACAACAAGAGATAGTAAATAGGGATAAATGAGGCTAAGGGACAACTTTAATACTAAAGAAACATGACAAGCCAATAGAGTATAGCATTAATACATAATAAGGTTCCAACAATACCTCTACTACATAGATAGGAAGGGGGGCCATGACAATCTTCGTGCAAACATGAAAATCAAGAGACATATGTCCTAAGAGTTAAAGACTCACCAACTTGCTTTGAGACTAGCCACGTGGAGGAGGAGGATGATGAGTGGGGCACCGGTTCCTACATGGTAACATCATGTAAGCATATAAAATGTGTAAGTACATTTGAATGTACTAAGTACGTAGGATGCAATGCAATAAGAGATAGGCATCATAATCAAAATGAATAATTTAGAAATGGATGAGCATATACAATATGGCATGCATGAATGATGCTTGAAGTAAAACATGCTCGAAAATAATCATTCTTGCATAGCTTGTTCAACACGATATGGTGACATAATTAGATCATCCAAATACCTTATACTAGAGGGTGAGTGGTATAGTATAGGTCATAACCCATTATAGTAGGTAATGGTTAGTACATGAGGGTAGAGGGATGTCATAGTTCATAAACCCTAAATGCACACCTAATATAATACGAAGTATTAAATCACACATGAGGGTGAGGCGTACCACATAGTTCATAACCCTTTCATGGGAGGATAAGATAGTAAGTATTATTGATTCATATATGAGGGTGAGGCAAATAACATAGTTCATAACCCCTTCATGTAGGAATTGACCTTTTACTTGAGGGTGAGGCATATAACATTGTTCATAACATAAACATTCACATAAGAATTCAATAATTTATAAACAACCAAGACTCGTAAAACCATAGATAATTTCATGATTTTAAAATATGCTTTGTAGCCCATGAACATCATGAAGTCACTTAACTTGTAAACCATGCACTAGACCATGAATAATTTAAGAATCCTAAACTGGACATTTTATCAAACACTTGATGGGTGTGTAATGCTAGTATAAAAACATGCAATTCAAGGTTGAAATCATGTAAGAAAATCAATGTATAACCATCCACCAGCACTTGGTAATACCCTCAACCAATGTACAATAAAACCCCTCATCAAATCTCAAAGTAGATCATAGATCCATCACTCAAAACATGCTTAAGCAATCACACTTTAATGAAACCCCAATATAGTTCATAGTCAAATTCATAATAAGTAGGACCGATAAGTAATTCAACTTAGAAATATGAAATTCATCTAAAAAGGAGACTTGTGCACCATGGGTGAAAGGACCCAATCATTGAAACCCACATAACTAAGAATTTGAGTTTCTTGAAATTGGGTTGTGAAAGACTTGAAGTTTGCCAGTGGGTCTCAGAATCCAAAACTTGTTCTTGAGTTTCGTTGAATTTGTATTGGGGTTTTGATAGAGGCTCTTGAGAAAATTTAAGAGTATATTTGCGATAAGAGTAATGACTTTGATTCTTTCGAATAGGGTTTAGATCTTTTGGGGAGGTTAGGATAGCATTAGAAGTCCAAAAAGATCATTAGAATAAATAACATTTACTAAAATGCCTCTAGTGAAATGAAGGAAAAATTTGCAAAGTGTTGCCCCACTAAATGCTTTATTGGTTGTGTGGCACTGCACGGGTCATGTGGAGTTCTCGTAAGATGGGACTTAGACAAAAATATTGGAATTGGAACACTTGGGAAAAAGTTATCGTCAATGTCACTTTGATGGGACACTTTCATGGGCCATGTGATGCTACACGGTCTGTGTAGTGGTCTGTCCACTACACTTATAGAGGAAAATTGAATCCAGGCCATCCTACGCCCTGGTTGACTGCTTGTGAAGCATGCCATAGCTCGTGAAGATGACCGTGGCACAATACTTTGTCAAAAGCTCCCTCCTATGCTTATATTCCTCACTTGCACACACTCCATGATCAACCACAAGGTTAGTGGTAAGCAACATGACTTGTACCACTAGCCGTGTCATGTGCCTTAAGCTAAAAATGGCCTTTTCCAGCTCAAGGCTGCCCTGATAGCCCATCCAATACCTCACTGCCTGTCAAGCTACCAGTGTGGTTTCACTACACGGGAGGGTCTCATGAAAATGGTCAGAACTCCTTTATCCAAAATCAAAATGAGGTGAAACCAAGTTCATTGGAAAGCTAACTCAATGGGATTTCATTTGACATTCTGTGGGCCATCTAGTTCGAAATGTACTAAATGTTATAGTCATTTAAAGTTGGCCCTTGCATGAACCAACACCCAAAACTCAACTGGTAGGGAATTCTTGAACTTGTCTAAGTACTAGAAGTCTCCCATGACCCTAACACACTCCCAACCTAGTCAAATGAGACTTTAAACATGGTACATAAAAGCATGGAGTTACAGGATGTCATATCGTCTCACATCAGAGTAGGACTTTTGTCTACTTTGGGCTGTCTTCAATATCTCCCTTATCAACCTCACCATCTCCAAGTCTTCCATAACCAAATCCGGGCCTAACAAAGCCATCACCCCCACATCAAACAACCTAACTAGGAATCTACAATGCCTACCATATAAAGCTTCAAAAGGAGCCATACCAATGCTTGAGTGGTAGCTATTGTTGTAGGCAAATTCAATAAGAGGAAGATGTTCATCCCAACTACTCTTTAACTCCAAAATACAAGCTCTAAGCATATGCTCAAGAGTTTGGATAGTCCTTTCAGCTTGGCCATCCATTTGAGGATGAAAAGTCATGCTAAGCTTCACCTTAGTACCAAGATAAGAAGTGAATTGAGCACCACGATCCAAAATGATAGACAAAGGCACCCCATGCAATCTAACCAGCACATGAATATACAACTTGTCATAATCTTTAGTACCATAAGTGGTTTTGACCGGTATAAAGTGTGAGCTGACTTTGTTATTCTATCAACAACAACTCAAACAAAGTCAAAGTGTTTCCTAGTATCAGGCAACCCAACCATAAAATCCAAGTTTATCTCTTCCTACTTCCAAGTAGGAATTTTCTATGTCTTGGGATAGGCCACCCGGCCTTTGGTGTTTGACTTTACTTGTTGACAATTGTGACAACCGGATATAAACTTGGCAATATCCCTCTTCATACCACCCCACCAATACACCTCCCTCAAGTCTTTATAAGGGATGTCATAGTTCATAAACCCTAACAACCGGATATAAACTTGGCAATATCCCTCTTCATACCACCCCACCAATACACCTCCCTCAAGTCTTTATACATCTTTGTGGAATAGGGGTGAATAGAATAGGATGAATTATGAGCCTACTTTAAAATCAACTCTCTTAAGACATCAATATTAGGCACACATAACCAATCTTGGTACCTATTGGCACCATCTTCCCCTTGGGACAAAACATCCACATTACTATCTTTTACTAAGGCCTTAAACTTTAACAAAGTGGGGTCAAGATCTTTTTTTGACTTGACTTCATCAATCATTGAAGATTTGGAACCATCAAGAATCACTACACCACCATTTTTAACTTCATCCAACCTAACCCCCAACCTAGCCAATTGATGAACTTCTCTAGCCACCTTCTCACCACCATCACCAATATAAGCTAGGCTACCCATGAACACTCTACTTAGAGTATTGTCCACAATATTAGCTTTGCTAGGATGATAATGTACACTCATGTCATAATCTTTAAGGAGCACTAACCATCTTCAAATTGAGCCTTCTTGGACTCACCACTTTTTCACTTTCTAAGCTTTTCCCCCTCAAGTTGTTCAGCATATGTCATGAGCCAGGATAAATCTATATCGCTCACTAGCATTGCGGTACGACACTCTTTATTAACCAAGTCGGATACTCCTGACACAAATTTGTTCATTCTAGCTCTAGGGCTGGAACCAAATGTGAACATACTTGGAAAGCTTGCTAAACTTGAGGGCATACTCCCTCACACTCATGGAACCTTACTTGAGGTTCATAAACTCCATTATCTTAGCCTCTTTAGCTAGATAAGCAAGAACCAGTTAAGGAAGGTAGCTTTGAACTCTTCCCAAGGAATAGCATCATCATCTCTCATCTCTAATTTCCATTGAGTAAGCAAAATTTGGACCACACCTTTGAGTTGGTAGGCCACCATCTTCTCCGAACTGATCCCCATGATATATAGCACCTTATACACCTCACTGATTAACTCTTGAGGATCCTTTTTTGCCTTAGACCCATGAAACTTCGGTAGATTCATTCTTGTGAAATCCCTCACCCTTGAGGCCGGAGTGGGAGCATGAGGGGCTTGGGCCCCTTGGTTTATTTGGTTGGTCATAGCATGATACAACATTATGATAGCATCCCAGAACTCTTCTTGGGCTACTCCCCCATCTTGAGGAACTTATGGAGCGAGAGGGGACGGTTGCTCCTCAGGTGTACGGGCTCTTCTTAGCTTTTCTCTTAGTGTCGACATGATCTAGAAGAGCAAAGAGAATTTGTTAGGGGAAAAGCCTTATATTTAAATATAAAGCATGATATATAACATCAAGAAGTGAGATATTTCATGGAATGCCTCAAAGGTTCCCATTTATAGTTCTGGCATGCTTCACAACCATAAATAAGACTCTAATCCACGCAGTGTGTTGGATTTTTGAGGACTATTAATAACCTAGTGCTCTTATACCAAGTCTGTCATGACCCAAGCCTAGATCCTAGATGTGACACATCTAATGGGGAACCCAAGGGGACCTCAAACATGCCTCTTAGCATATCATTCACACATCCTTGGTCGCGGAAGCAAAATAAGTATCAACAAGATATAATTAAAAGGGAAAGTGGGACTAAGGGAAGTCTTTGATATTCACAAAAGCATAAAAGAGTCATGCGCATAGCATATACATATAAAATATCCATCAACACCTCTACTTAGAATGGAGCAGGGGCCAAGACAGTCTCTAGGCTCACCCTCATAATAATAAGTATTCAAAAATAAGAAAGAGTCTCAACATAACATGAAATAAGTAGATATTATCCTCAAAATTGAGGACTCACCAAAGCTTTCTCCAAGAACTGAACTAGCCACGTGAAGGAGGATGATCAAAAGGAGCTTCGGTTCCTACATGGTGATATCATGTAGGCATAGAGTATTCGTTAGTACGTTTGAATGTACTAAGTATGTGAGATCCAATTCAACAAAGATATAAGTAATCATATTCAAGATGCATACATATAGGCAATAGATGTAATCTTAATATGACAAGTGTGATCAATGTTTGTAATAACACATCATTGTAAAACATTTAACTTGCATAATATATAATACATATTTGGGAAGAGACCTTAACCATCATAGACCAAGCGAGCTACTACTTAGAATACAAGGCATGACACCCCCGTGGTAAGGTGATCAAGGCATGTCACCTCCGCGACAAGGTGATCGAAGCATGTTAACCCCTCAACAAGTTGTTATTTACTTGCTATTGTAAACCATGCATGAATAATCCAAAACATGTCAGCCCCTCGACAAAGTGTGGTATAACTACATAGATCAACTAGAATGCCACAAGAGAGAATATATATAATCCTATGGTGGCATATAGTTTAGAGAATAAAGACTTTATATAAGGACCCCTTGAGTCGAGCCCCCACCTTAAGCCTTAATCAGGTGCTAAGTCTAATCCTACGGAATACTTAAAATAGTCATAAATTTAATAATAACATGAATACTTATAATAGACATGATAACATGACATGAGTAGCTCTATCATGTGCTTGACCTCTACTAGTGAGCCTAATATGAACATGAGGGCATAATAATAATCATGCTTGATCTCTCCAGTTGACATGAATGGCTTACTAGAGGGTAAAATCTTGAAATAGGGCTCATTTTGTTACTTGCAACATTATGGATACTTTTAATAAAAGCAATACATGCTTGAAAGCCCTTAATCATCATGATGTCATTTGACTTGTAAATCATATAATAGATCATCAATAACTTGAGCATTCTTGTCATGTCATTTTATCAAACACATGGTGGGTTCATGATACTTGTTCAAAATCATGCAATTCAAGAGTAAAACAAGATGAGTAAACTCAATACAAATCAATGCATCAATATGGTAGTAAAACACTCATAGGTTATCTTGAAATCCATCACAAAAGCTCATAATACTTCATAGTTTCATTGCTCTAAACATCCATAGTCTCAATGGACAATATTAATTCATGGAATAAGCTTGAAATAGACATTCATGCATATCAATCCATACTTGATAAAGCCTCAACATGATTTGTGTTCATATTTCATAATAAGAGATACTCATAGGCAATACAACTTGAAAACATGCAATTTTCATCAAAAAAGAAGGTTGGGCTCCATGGGTGAAAGGCCTTGTGGATGAATACCCACATACCTTCAATCTTAAATTCCTTGAAATGAACTTGAAGTAGACTTAGAGCTTGAAATGAGTCATTAAGTTCCAAAATTAAACTTGAAATCCTTATATTTGAATGAGAGAATTGATAGAGTCTTAGAGAGGATTTTTGTGAGCTGTAGAGTTAAAAAAATGGCTAAGCATGGGAGATTTCATGTTTAAGTGGGTATAGGGCTATCACCCCAATACCCTTGGCGAAATAAGAATACCAAGGAAAGTGTTGTACTGGTCTATACCCCAGGTATGATGTAGACCAGATGTGGATCAACAAACACACTAGTCTGCGCCCTAGCAGCATCGCGGCCTGGGCATAGATAGACACTTGATAAGAAAAATTAGCAAAACATATTTTTTGCTACGGGTCTTCTAAATTATGGGTTATACCTATTTACCACTGAATTTTGCCCCTAATCAAGAATATAAAGTCAGATTTTTGAAATCATGCACAAATTTTGAGATATATAAAATTACAATTGTGGGACATTCCGAAGCACATGAGGGGTATTTCATACCTTGAAGGTTCCTCCACTTCATCTCTCTAACTAAATGGGCCTATGATCAAAGACACGTGCTACTCAAAAGAGTCCCATCTATCTAGATTTGAGCTTCCTAAGGAAATACTTCAATCTTTATTTGTAGAGCAACACCAAGTCCACTGGTGTGAATCTATAGTTTTTTATGCAGTGGTCATGTTGCAACTTCATTCTTTGTTTGTATAAGGTTGATCTCTCGTATGCCATCAATCGAGACTCATGAAGCTCATTGAGTTGGCAGTCTAGAGTTTGCTACAACATTCTATTCCAAATTCAACTTCTTCTGTGCTCACATTACTTTATGCTCATGTTCTACTTACAAATGACATACTTTCCAAATACAAGTTGGTAGGGATACATGCCTATAGGGGTCTTGAATGCTGTCCGGTATGCTTATAGTGCGTTATCTAGCTTCCATGACCAATCTGTCCCATTTGCATTCACAGTCTTGGATAGAATTTGTTTAAATTCACTATTAGACACCTCTACCTACCTATTCGTCTGAGGATGATAAGGCATCACCACCTGATGTTTCACTCTACAGTTTTCAAGAAGAGCTTTAAAAAGTCTACTAAAGAAGTGAGAACCTCTATCACTGATGATTGCCGGAGGGGTGCCAAACCTTGAGAAGATGCTCCTTTTCAGAAATGTTATGACACTTCTACCCTTATTTTTTGGTAGAGCCATAGCCTCAACCCACTTTGATACATAATCCATAATGATTAGAATGTAATTATTTCCATGTAAGCTAATAAACGGTCCCATGAAATCTATCCCCCATACATCAAATAACTCAAACACCCTAATAGGGTTCAGAGGGAGCTTTTGTTTGCGGGAAATACCACCTTCTCTTTGGCACCTATCACAATCTTTGGCATAGTCATGGTTGTCTTGGTAGATAGTGGGACAATAATAGCTATACTGTAATATCTTGTATGTCGTTCGAATTCCACTATGATGCCCACCCACCATTAATGAGTGGCATACCTTAAGTATACTCATTATCTCTATCTCAGGAATACATCGATGAATAATCCTATCACCAGATACATGAAACAAGTATGGGTTGTCCCAAAAGAACTTCCTCACATCAGACATAATCTTTCGATGCTGATGTGGGTTCAAGTCAGGCGGCAATATCACTTACTAAATAGTTTACATAGTCTGCAAACCAAGGTATCAAATCATAAGATGTAGCCAACACTCTCTCATTAGGAAAAGAATAATCTATCTCTAATCCATCATCAAACTTTATCATTGCACCATCTTCTAATCTAGAGATGTGATCTGCAACCTAATTCTTTGTTCCTTTTTTGTCAATGAAATCAAAGTTGAACTCTTGCAAGAGAAGCACCCATCTCATCAACCTTAGCTTCACATCCTTCTTAGCCATCAAATATCTAAGCACTGAGTAGTCGGTATGCACCACTACTTTGGCCCCCAATAAATATGACCTGAACTTTTTGAATGCAAAGACTACTGCAAGTAACTCTTGCTTAGTGATGGTGTAATTCTTCTTGGGTTATATATTGGTGTTTGCTAGCATAGTATATGGGATGTAATATCTTTTCCTAGCATCATCCCCTAATACTACCTCTAGAGCAACCCCACTTGTATCACACATGATTTTAAAGGACTTGGACAAGTTTGGAGCTACAATGATTGGCGCTGAGATCAGCCTTTTCTTCAACTCTTCAAAGGATTTATAACATGCATCGTCGAACATGAACTTAACATCTTTCTCCATCAATTTGTAAAGAAGGTGTGCAATTTTACAGAGGTCTTTTATGAACCTCTTATAAAATCCTACATGTTCCAAGAAACTCCTCATACCCTTGACTCAGATGGGTGGTGAAAGCTTCTCTATCACCTCTACTTTTGCTTTGTCGACCTTGATCCCTATGCTAGATATCTTGTGCCCCTACACAATATGCTCATTCACTATGAAATGACACTTTTTCCAATTCAGCACCAGATGTCTCTTATCGCATCTTCGCAAAATAATATGTAAAATGCTTCAAGCTATCCTCAAATGAGTCTTTAACCATACTAAAGTCATCCATAAAGACTTCAATAGTTTCTTCCACCATTTCTAAGAAGATGGACATCACACATCTCTGAAATGTTACTGGGGTGTTACATACCCGAATGACATCCTCTTGAATGCGAAGTTGCCATAGGGTCATGTAAATGTCTTCTTCTCTTGATCCTCTAGAGTAATGATGATTTGATTATAGCTTGAATACCCATAAATAAAGCAATACCAACCTTTTCAAGCTATTTGATCTAACATTTGATCTATAAATGGCATGGGCAAGTGACCTTTTTCTATCGAAGCATTAAGTTTTTTGTAATCCATGCATACCCTCCATCCTGTTAGTGGTCGTATCAGGATCAACTCTTTGTTGGCATTTGGTACCATTGTGATATCTCCTTTATTTGGGACGCCCTGCAACGAACTCACCGATTCACTATTAGCTATCAGGTAGACTACTTATGCATCTAACCATTTGATGATCTCTTTTGTGTAAAACTTCTTACTTAAGAGAGTTGAGGCGCCTTTAGTGCTCAATGCTCGGTTTATAGTCCTTTACCAGTTGGATTTGTGTGTATATACCCCAGGAGGGATACCAATGATATCTTTAATCGTCCATATGATAGCCTTCTTAAACTATTTCAGCACCATTACAAGGGTACTCACTTACTTTTTATTCAAATTCACAACAACTATAATTGGCAAAGTTTTGTTGGACCCCAAAAGTACATATCTCAGATTTGTTAGAAAGGTCTTCAATTGTAACACTGATAGGTGTTTTATGGAGGGCTTTGTGGGTAGTGACTCACGATTCTACAAATCTAACTCTGGCTTAGTTTAGCGACTAGGACCGTAAGAATCCTCTCGAGCATTCACTGTCTCCTCATAGTCTAGGATACCATCACTAACAAAGTTTATTAGTACTACCACTAAAGTGTCAACACCTAATCTTACCTCAAGCGGTACCTTTGGTTCAACATTATCATTATCCTCGATAACAAAGGTTGATCTCAAATCATTATCTTTCCTTGCTTGCTGACAAATGTTAAACACGACCTTATTTTTCCCAAATCTAAACTTGAGTTAGCTTTTCTCCATATCCACCAAGGTGCATCTAATGGCTAAGAAGGGCCCCCCCAAGATGACAAGGACTTTAAAATTGACTTCATAATGAAGAATCACAAAGTCTATAGGGAATATGAACTTTCCAACTTTGACCAACACATTGTACAGTATCTCCACAGGCTTCTTCACCACCATGAGTAACTACATGCTAGTTGGAATAGGGGCACCTAATCCAAGCTTCTTATAGACCACAAAGGGCATCAAATTAATTTTGGGCGTCTAGATCACATAGTGCCCTTGCGAACTCCACATCTCCAATGGTGTACGGTCTGGACAAAACATTGAGATCTTCTCACTTCTAAACCAAGGAACTCATGGTAATAGCACTGCAATGATGAAGCATTTGGGAGAGCTCTTGACTCACAATACAATTTTTATTGACCAAGTCTTTCATGTACTTAGCATACCCTAACATCTTCTCTAATGCCTTAATGAGAGGGATTTGATGGAGAGTTGTTTCAACATAGAGAGAAAGTGCTTGAATTTGCCTTCCTTCTGCCTTTTTTTGTTTATTTGAGGGAAGGGAGGAGAAGGCCTAGGAAAGAGCTTCAACTTCTGTGGCACATCAGCAACTTCACTCACCCCATCCTTGCCATAATCATCTCTTGTCTCTGCATCCTTGGCCACATCCATCTCCTCTCGAACATCTTCCTCATTAATTAGCATGGGAGGATCAATGGTGCTCTTGCAACCTCGAGTAGTGACCTCCATACACTTCCTTTTATTTTTAAGATTCTGAACTGTGTTCCTAGGTAGTGTACCCCTCTGATACTAATTAAGTTGAATCAACACTTAACCAAACTATGGTTCTAGCTTTTTGATAGTTATAAAGTGAGACTCTATTTGCTGATTTATAGTAAAAATCTCTAATTTCAAGCCCCTCAGAGTCTCATCATGTGTCTCAACTTTCTTCAACAGGCAGTCAAATATCTCCTTAATTCTGAAACTATTTTAACTTGTGTTAGGGTCATGTGGTAGCCCATAAGGACTATTTCAAAAGCTGTCTCTATGGCCCCAATCTGTATCTCTCTCTGGTCCTCTATTCCTGTCATAGTAACCGCTGCGGTTGTCCCTGTAATCTCCATCTCTGTTAAAGTTCTGGAATTGGTTTCCTTGACCTTGGGACTAATAGTCCTGATTGGACCCTTGGGTGTTGGTCCAAAAAACCCCTCATTTGATCAGTAACAAAACACATATCCTTATCATAATATTGTTCATCATATATGGGTGCACATGGATGTTGATGAGCCACTACCTTCACTCGCTCTTGGTTTTGCTTCATTATCACCTCCACACCTATGTGAATTTGGCAAAGTTGTTGCATGATTATTTAATTAATCTTTGCTTTCTCCGGACCAACATTGATAGCACATGAAATTTTTATAGATGCTCTATCTCTCTTCCCTCATGCACGATTATTCTTAACCACTCTTTCCATTCACTTTATGATCCTTGCGAATGGTTGATTCAAGAACATGCCCCCCTAATAATGTTAGGATAGGATTGACTGTTCTCATCAAAGGCATAGTAGAAGATCTGCACCAAAACACTATCAACTATCTTATGGTTAGGATACTCCTCAGATATTTGGTGAACCGCTCTCAAGTAGAGCTGATTAAATCACCAAGAAGTTGCTTAAAGTTGTTAATTTGTTCCTTAAACTTGAACTTCTTCAATCTAGGGAAGTATCTCTCCAAAAAGGCCTTTGGAAAGCCTGACTAATTGGTGGTCGAACTCTGTAGGAGCTCAGATAGCCATAATACTACATTGCCCGTAAGAGACAAAGGGAAGACACAAAGTCCCGTAATATCTGTAGACAGATTCAGTGTTCTTATCACACTCTTGCAGACTAATGCATATTGTATAGGTGGTTATGAGGATCATCTAATAGTATGCCCACAAATAGTGCACGGTTCTTCAGTATTCGAAGTAACCTACTCAAGACTATGAACTTTATGTCTACCTGTAGTGGTGGTAACACATTAGCTCCAGTCACCTCCATAGCCATAGAATTCAGCCTATATTAATTCCATTAGTAAATATTGGCATTAAAATCCTGAGACTATGGAGCAATATTCTCAAGAGGAGGTGGGCTCTCATGATCAGCATTTTAATTCACATTCCTATTCAGAGCTGCATTGCCACATTATTGGCATTGTCTTGGGACATTTTTCTTAATGTTTTATGGATCTTAGGGTCAAATGGAGTAAGGGATTGCCATGATTCCTAGTGTTAGGCATACACTACACTTGCACCCCAAAAAATACAAATACAACAAACAAAAATAAAATAAGGGAACTAAAGTTTAACACCTAAATTACTTATGAATTCACTAAGTCTAGTCGTATTCCCTGGCAACGGCCCCAAAATCTTGATGTCACCCAAGTTACACCATATTTTTAGAGGATAAAGTGGTTACTATCAAGAAATAGAACCTAACAAAAGGTTAGGGTCAAACCCACAGGAAATACGTAGACTCAAGAAAATTCAATGATTGCAATTCGAGTTGTTAACCAACTTACTTCCCCAAAGTGGATGGTTTTGTAATAATCAATGAAGAATGTAACTAAACTAACTATCACAAGAGAGAAGTTGATATGCAGAGAAACTAAGGTATTGTGTTCCCCATGATTCCCCACCTCAATATCACTAGATAACCTAATTCTTTTCTAGTGTATAGTATGCAGGAAGGTAAGTTATGTTCACCACGCCCTTTGTTCAAAGGTGAGAGGTGAATTTCACTATGCGAATTGTCTTATCTCCATATTATGCATTACTGACCCTTACCTATTAGTTCCAGTACAACCTCCCCTTGGCATAATTTTGTTGATTAGATGAGAACACATCAATTGAATCATGTTAAGTAATCTCTTTTCCTATTCATTACTACCTTGGTCCAGTCAGTAACACTAGACAGATTCTAATTTTCGCCACCATTTGAAACATGCAAAATGAAGAGAGTTAATATATACATGCATTTATATCTTGCAAGAATTATGAATTATCCAATTTTACTTTGTTAGTTTTTCATAGTTCCCATAACCTTAGTTATGGATTTAGCTATTCATGCTTTATGTAGATGCAAGAATTATGGATTGAGAAAACATAATTGAACAGTTACACAATTTAATGAAGAACAATGAAATGCAACTAAAATAAGAATCACAAGCTAAAAGATGAAATTCAAACACAAGTATTCTCAAAGACTCTCCAATACGATCTCACAAATTTCTCTCTAAAACTAACTTCTCTGAGTACTAGGCGAAAACTTCTCAAAAATAACTTAAAAAACTTATTTATAATAAGTAAAATACAAGTCCTAAAAAAATTGGAGAACTTGTTGACATGTCATACGAAAGGGGTTACAGGCCATATTGCAGTCTATGGCCCGTAATTGAGGTTTTATACTCAACTACTGGAAATTTAGACTTCAACTCTATGATACCCCTCAAAAACTCATAAAGTGGTTTACAACCCATAAAGGGGGTTTCATGTAATGAAACTTTAGAAAGTCCTAATCTTTAATCTTCAGGGCATAAACCATCTTCTACGACTTGTAAAACTTTCTACTGCTTAGCTGCATGTTCATAAAATAAACTTCAGAAAACAGTCCCTCTTTGAAATTATTCACGAAACCACCCTCTCGCCCATAGAATGATCTATAGCCCATAAAGGGTCTCGTATAAATAAAAACTCAGCAACTTTGCATATTTTCCAAAAATCAAAGTCAACCTATAATCCTGCAAATATAAATACAAAAACACATAAAACCAACTAACATCACCTTGAGAACACACAACATTCTAAGTTTTGAGTATCAAAAGTGTTGTATTTTGGCAGCATATTGCACGCATGTTTGACTTTCCAGGTAGTCTAGGATTCTCCCACTTTGTAGACTAAGCTAAATATGTGAATATTGATTGGGAAGCATGAGTATATATTAGAGTTGATATGTAAATAACTGTACTTATTGGTTACACTGAGTTGATTATTGTACCTGTTGAGTTAGCTATAATAGAGGTTAGTTTTGCTTTGTTTATATGGCTAGAACCCATGCTTGTAAGGTTACAGATAGACTTGCATTGTTCAGAGCCATCAATATTTTATTTATCTCCCTGGTGTGACTTGAGAGATGTGGATATTTTTAGACTAGACTAGCAGACTTGGGTTTGATAGAGTAGATCCTCAGCAAGGCTTGATATGATAGGATCTAAGTATCTAGGCTAGTTGGTTGCCACCTTGATATATCCCCACTGTGCATATGGCGATGACTGTATCCAAATCGTCGTATGTTATACATCTTTTGTTAAAGGCTATTATTGGATTATATCTTCAGGTAGAGGCTACTACTGACTTATATCTTTGGTTCCAAACCATCGTTACCTTATCCCATTAGTTGAGGCAATTGTTGAGTCACACTTGTGATTCGAGGCTACTATCAGGCTATGATGGCCTCATCCGACTATACCCCCAGCTAGGCCATGTTGGGATACCTAGGTTCGAGGCTGAAGTAGCTTAAGTTTGAGGCCTTAGTGGATGTTGTATTGGGAATAAAAACTACTTTACTTATTTCCTACTTTATTTACTATTCATACTTAGTCAGCCTATGATACCTACTAGATACTATATCCCTGGTACATATCACTATATCTTTGTATCTATTTTATGATGTAGGATCGAGTACCAGCTGATGGCCTTGACATTACCCCTTGTTGTTATTCTTCTAGAGATTTGTGGTGAGCATTAGGCATTCTTAGATCATCCCGATCTCCATCTATAGTTGTCAGCCTTTTTATTTTTGAGACTAGCCTTGTACATTTTTTTGGATTGTCTATGTATACACATATCTATTTCCTTAGTTTAGTAAAGTTTTATATTTTTTTATAGTAGCTATATACTTTCAGGTTCTAGGAGGATTGTCTTGTGTGTATTAAACCTGTAGTCTCGTTGCTTGTCACTCTAGGTTCAAGTTGGTATGCTTGTTGGTGGGATATAGCAGACACCATCATGACCTTCAAAGGTAAGTCATAACAAGTTAATATCAGAGCCCTAGGTTTGTTGGTCTCACCCATACAAATCTATCATCTAGTAGAGTCCTACAGATGGGTGAGGAGACATCTGTGACATAACTTCTTGAGGCTATGGAATGCACTAGGAATCTCCTCTTGATTGTATTACTTCATTTAGTCATATTGTTGGTCCTATGGAATCTCATTTGGCTTACTCTTTGTTGTTATGGCAAGTAGAGGATGACACTCAAGTAGAAATGGGGATATAACATTGACTTTGGATCGAGACCCTTACCAGAGCATATTAAGGATTGTTTGGAGGGCCCTATTCTCTTGTAGTTAGAAGGAATCATAGTGGTACATCCCATAGCCACACTATTAGGTGGCTCTTGATCATTAGAGGGTATAAGTCCTGCTCTAGTGCCACTTGCGTAGCTTGTGTAGCGTCTAGCTTCTTCTCTAATTGAGTATGCAACCCCTATTGCTCAGCTAGGTACAGCAAGGGCATTGGACCTTATAAAGATTGTCGGGTGCTTAGTTATTTTCCCTAATTATGGTCCTTGAGATTTTCTAGAACAATATGGGAGGATGCTTAGAATTTTCTAACTATATGTAATGTGAGGCTATAGACATTGAGATTATTGTAGTGTCATGGGGAAAATTTGACAACGTACTTGCTTGATAATGCTGCCAAACAACAATGGCGTTCGTTTATGGACACTAAGCCAGTTAGGCCCTTTTTAGTATCTTGGATCAAGTTTTGTGATGCATTTATAACAAAACACATTCCTAAAAGTTGGCCAGGTTGAAGGCCGACATGTTGCAGCTGTTGGCAGCCTCTGTTCCAACCACAGAGGTCGCACCGGTAGGTTATGAGTCGTTGGATTAGCTTACCGACCATCTGCACACCCTCGAGAAGAGGCCCCTTGAGCATGCTGATCCAGAGCTGACCCCAAAGAGGCCGAGACCTTAGGAGGAGGAGCCTATACATGAGGAGGTGGTACAGGAGTCACTTTTGTTGGTGAATATTTAGAGAGAGAGAGCACAATATATCCCACCTAGAGAGGGTACTTCAGCAGAGGAGGAGAGATAGACTCAAGACCCCGCAGACCAGCCCGAGACTGGTACATAAGCACCATGATATTTGATCACTTTTAACCCTAACTCTTACTTTTCTTTATGGATATTGTATCCTTTTTGTAGACAATGTTGTTTTTCTTTTGGTTTTTGTAGATGTTCTTGTTGGATAATATTTTTATGTTGGTTTTGGATATTAGTTTTTGTTACCTATTAGTTTTGAATGTGTATATATCTATGTTATGTTTTCGTATGTTAGTCTTGTCTTTGTGTTGTTACTTTGAGGACAATGTATCCTATATTGGTGGGGTGGTGGAAGTTATTGCTTAAGGTGAGTCTGAGTAGCCTCAAGTCCATAACTTCCCTTATTTTTGATCCTAGGTTTTCTTGCCGTGATTATTTTTCCTTGTGGATGTTTATTTTTATGTTGAACTGACATGTTTAGGTAGTGTAGATAATAGGTAAATTCATAGTAGTAATTATCTATTGGCATATACATTATTGTTATAGTTGTTCTCAATGTTTTGATAAAAAATTATGTACTCTCAAAATTTTTGGAGGTCGTGAGTATTGATGCATTCATACATTTTTGAGTATCTAGTAATGTTTGTTCTGATCTTGTGAAGGTAAGCTGAGACTGAAAGCATGACCTGTGAGTCTACACTTGATTGTCAATGCAATTGCCATGTGTGTTGTGAGCTTATTTTGCTGCATTCATGCATCTTCTATGGACCCAGAACTTGCCTTGTTACTCCAAAAGTTGGTTTGGTGATATGGTGGATATGGAAAGGATCTTAGGCCTTTGTTGTTTGAGAGAAACCACTTTTAGCCTAAAATAACCCCTCAGTTAAGTAAGAGAATCCCTTTTACCAAATTTTTGAGCTTATCATGTACTCATTCTTTCTTGATACATTACTAGCTTAACCTTGTCTAATGACATACCTTGATATTGGCTCTAGTCTATTCTTGAACATATGAACCTTGATTGAGGCCAAAGGCCTAAGTTGAGGGTGGCTGCAATTGGTGGCCTTGGTTCGAGGCATAGATATTTGTACTTCACTTGAGGCTAAAAGCCTATGTTGAGGGTGGCTCTTATTGTGGTAAAGTAAAAGTGATAAGGTTGTTAGTTAGGAAATCAAGAAAGAAATGAAAAGGCATGAACTGAGTGAAGAAAAAAAAAAGAAAAAGTGCCTTTAATTGAGAAAAAGCAGCAAAAATAAGTTTGAAATCAAGGCACAACTGAAAAAGAGAAAGAAAGCACTCGAGAAAAGTTCAAAGAAAGTGAACAAGGAAGGATTGATAAAAAAGGATGGATTATGAAAGCAAATAGTAAGCATGATTCAAGGATAGCTTTAGTCACTACTTGCCCTAAATGCCGCACCAAAGCACCTTGAGCCTATGTTACAAGCCTATAAGTCCTAAAGTGATCCAACTCTACACTATCACTAAGCTAGAAGATGAGTAGAGAGGCAAGCCTATGGTGTTAGTTTGTATGCATTGAATTTCAATTGTGAGAGTGAGAATGCTTCCTCAGTCCCTGAATTATAAATGTTTTTTAGTAAGTCTGAGGGACTTCTTTCCTGTGAGGGCATTTGCTCTACTTGAGTAGCATATGACTATACCAGTGTTTGTGGACTGTTAATGCTCCTTAGCTTGTCAAAGTTGGAATGTCAGGTCTCTTATAGAGTTCTTGTTTGCTCAATAACTTGGCAACCCTGTTTTGAAAGTAGTAGTTGGGTACCTGAACTAAATGAGTTATATCATATGCCATTGATATAACTTCTATGTATTTCTTTTTGTCTACGTCGATATAGTCATCACTTGAGGACAAGCAATAATTCTAAGTTGAGGGTGTTGATATGTTGTCAAATTACAGCACCTTTGGTGCCTAAAACAAGGGATTTTGTGAGTTCTTAAAGCAACATTTTAGTGTTTTGATATGTTTTTATGTTAATCTTGTAGAAAAGTTCAGTTGGCCTGATTTTGAAGAAAAGTTGTAGATTTTGCTAAAGCATAGGCCACACAAGACCTCCTACAAATCGTAGCTCACGCTACGAGTCATAGGTTGTGTCACAGCAAGAATCAGAGACAAAAATCAGAAATCTGCCAAATGAAGGTCACCCCTACGAGCCCAGCTCATGAGTCGTAAGACATAATATGACTCGTATAGGTAGACTCATAGCAAGAATCAGAGAGCCAAGATGTTGGACGAAAAACTGAAGACCAAGATTACGAGACCAATATATGAGTCGTAGCTCGAGTAATGACTCGTACCTATGGATCGTACCAGTAAGTCCAAGGTGCAAAGAACCTGATACAAGACCTCGAGTACCACTCGTAGTCCAACTTACGAGTCATAACTATGAAATTTATCAGATGCTACTTGTTTTTCTGCATAATTCCTAGGGTTGTTTTGTAAGTTTTTTTTGAGGGAGAGTTTGAACAGTAGACATTTCTCCATTACATTTTGAAGTATTTCTTAGTTTTTTAGAGTAGATTATTGTTATATTTTGGAAACCCATATTGGGGATTGCAAATCTTGTTTTATACTCATTGTTGATCATTCAAGCTTGTGGGTTTAAACTTGTGGTGCCTATCTCCTTCATTGTTATTGGTGAAACTCTCAACTATGTCTATTATGTGCATATTTGTGTTTTTATCTTAGCCATGAGTAGGTAAACACAAACAACTTGGGGTTATGGGAACCATGGGTAGTTGAATTGAGATGACCTAGGTTTTGTGCATATCTATGATTGGGGTTTTGTATATATTGTTTATTTCCCTTCATGACTAATGTTGTTTGGTGGTGGCCAACACCAAACCCCACCGACTATCACTATCCCGACTAAGGTAGTGACGAATAGGAAAAGGGAAGTAAATGATAGGATTCATTTGATGTTTTCCCATCTAATCGACCAAACCTGACCAAGGGGAGTTTGACTGAGATAATAGGTAATGGTTAGTTGGCACGCTATGGTAGCCGACCAAGCGCCATGGTGAAATTTGACCTTCTCTTTCACAAGAGGGCTGGAATAACCTAAGTTACCATCCTGCATGTAATTCACCAATCATAGTTATGTTATCTAGGGTAATTGAGTCAACAAACCATGGGGAACATAATTCCCAAGTTATCCCCAGAATTGAGTGTTTTCCCAAATTTTAATTAGTGTTTATATTTGTTGTTTTTGAATCAAACCCCCCTTCCCCAATCTAGATATAGTAGTTATAGATACTAAGAATGATTAATAGTGAAATCTTATAGTCAAGCCCTATATTCCCTATGGATCTGACCTTAACCTCGGTTAGGTTAATTACTAATAGCGACCGCTTTCTTATTGGAGCATGATCATTATCAAATATAAGAAAACACTCAAATTTAGGGATAACTCGGGAGTTGTCCTCCCCATGGTCCGTCGACTCAATTACCCTAGACAACATAACTATAAATGGGAATTCGCATGCAGGATGGTAACTTAGGTTCTTCTAGCCCTCTTGTGAAGGTGAAAGTTGAGTTTCACCATGGAACTTGGTCGGCAACCATGGTGTGCCATATAAAAGTTACCCATTGTCCCAGTCAACCTCCTTTTGGTCAGGTTTGGTTATTAGACAAGAACACATCAATCGAATCTTGTTATCTGCTTCCCTTTTCTTATTTATCACTACCTTGGTTGGGATCATGATAGTTGGCGAGGTTTGGTGTCGGCCACCACAAAACATCAATCAAAATGAAGAGAAATAAATAATACATGCAAAACCCCTATCATAGAAATGAATAAAAGCCTAGGTTATTTCAAGTGAACTATCCATGGTTCCCACAACCCCAAGTTGTGAGTGCTTAGCTACTCATGGCTAAGGAAAAACAAACAATAATGCAAATAAATGACATAGTTGAGAAACTTACCTAAGCAAATAAAGAAAAAAAGCACCACAAGTTGCAAACCATAAGCTTTGATGAATGAAGAATGAATATAATGTGTGTCATGCAATCCTTAAAATTTGGTTTTCCAATAAAAAGGTAAAAATCAACTCTTAACCCTAAAGATATCCTATAGAATATTCATAGTGTTCTTTTCTCTAGATTCACATCTAGGATCTATAAAATAAACACTAACATAAAGTATTTATAGTATTTATAATTTAACCCTATAATTTAAGCAGAAAAGGCAGCTGGCAGCAGGTACGTCTCACAGGTATGACTTGTAGGGTAACCTACAAGTCATAATTGGGGCCTTGTATCAGACACTTTGCATTTTGGACTTGACTGTTACAACCCACTAGTATGAGTCGTTGCTTGGGCTATAATTCCTATACTTCTCTCGTAGTCTAGGCCTTTAGTTCTTGGTCTAAAATTTTGGCTCTCTGTTTTTTGCTACGAACCCACCTATGGGAGTTGTACGGAGACCTATGACTCATAGAGTGGCCTTGTAGGACTGACCTCCACTTAGCAGATTTCTAATTTTTGCTCACTGTTTCTTGCCATGAGATCACCTTACAACTCATAGCTTGGCTACAATTCGTAGGAAGGTTCGTATGTCCTGCATTTCAGCAAAATCTAAAACTTTCTCCCAAAATCAAGCCAACTTACCATTTCTATAATAACAACACAAAAACAAATAAAAATCATAAAAAGTCGTATTAAGAACTCACAAAATCCATTGTTTTAGGCATCAAATGTTTTATACTTTGATAGCACATCAACGTATAGTTAGACACTAAGCCTATTTCCATACAACCATATAGCAGGGCTAATGTAGAGCTTCAATAGATCAATGTTCAGCTTTAGGGTCCTCTAGATTAGGGCTTTATTCGCTAATTGTTTCTCCCTAGGGTGTTTCTATTAAAAAGAAGTATGTGACTCTCCATATATGTATCGACTATTTGCAGATGAATAAGGTGACAGCGAAAAACCACTGCCCCTTGCCTCACATTGATGATTTATTTGATTTGCCTATAGTGGAGTGACTTCTAGCTTTGGACATTCAGTCCTAAGCCTTCAAATTGGTTAGAGTTTATATTTCATTCTCTAGGCATATATTAGCCTTTGTTGGAACACAGTGCTTTTTATTTGATCATATATGGGCCTAATAATATAATGATGAGTTATAAAAAGCTCTTAGGGATCATGTTTTATAGGGTGTTGACTGAGGTCCTAAGATTTGATGGTTGTTTTTGTGTTCCTCGAGTTAAGGATCTAATACAATTGATTTAACATAAGGCTTATGACTTTTGATACTTTGTCTACCCAGGCACAATGAAGATGTATCAGGATGTGAGGTAGCACTATTGGTGGGATGGTATGAGGAGAGATATAGCTGATTATATATCTCATTATCTTGGCTCCCAGCAGATAAAGGCCGAGCATCGGAGGCTTGGTGGACATCTTCAGTGTATGCCTATTCCCGAGTGAAAATGAGAGTAGATTACTATGGATTTTATGATATGTTTACCCCAGACTTCTAGGGGCTACAGCAGTATGTAGGTCATTGCGAATCAATAGACTAAAGCCACTTATTTCTTACTAATTCAGTGTATCTATAAAGCGGAGCAGTTGACTCGTATTTATATTCAAGAGATAGTCTATCTTTATGGGGTACTAGTGTCTATTATATTAGATCGAGTTTCCCTGTTTACCTCCAGCCTTTGGAAAGCCTTTTTGAGAGATTTGGGAACCCTTGAGGATAAGATTTCACCCATAAATCGATAACCAGTAAGAGAGTACAATCCAAGTCCTTGAGGATATGTTATGGGCTTGTATGTTACAGTTTGGCAGTCAGTGGGACCAATTTTTACCTCTGGTAGAGTTTGCATATAACAACAGCTAACATCTCAACATTTAGGTGGACTTGTTTAAGGCATTATATGATAGACGATGATGTATTCTAGTCTGGTGGATTGAGTCTATAATGCCTAGGTATTATAGTACAGATTTGCTTCAAGAGGCTCTATCTAGTGTTTAGTTGATACAGGATAATCTAAGGACATCCCAGAGTAGGCATCAAAGTTATGTCAATCACAGACACCATTCTTTATGATTTAAGGTTGGTGATCAGGTATTTTTATAGTTATCATCCCTAAAAGGTGTAATAATGTTTGACAGATGAGGTAAGATTAGCTGTAGGTATATTGGGCTATTTGATATTTTGAGGCAAGTTGGTCCAGTTGCTTATGAGTAAGCTCTGCCTCTAGTTTATTTAGCTATACACCTAGTTTTCAGTGTTTCAATGCTTCATCGATACATACTCGATGAGTCACATGTGTTACAGTATGATATTGTTGAGTTGGATGATCGCTTAACTTTTTTTAAGGAGCCAATAACTATATTATCCAGAGGTGTCAGACAGTTTTGCTCTAGAGCTATACCTATAGTTAGTGTCAAGTGGTGGTACCAACCAAATGAGAAGGCCACCTAGGATATAGAGCGAGACATGTGAGAGCAGTACCCCAGCTTATTCGGGTCCTCAAATATGCCTTTATCCTTACTTTCACTAAGAAATGTTCTTTTAGTGGTAGATGTTGTAATGGCCATCAGGTCATTTATCTGTTTCTACTCATATTTCATCAATTAAAGCATTTCTTTGGTGACCCCAAATCATTTGTGAGTTGCTGGCACAGATACTTTGGTTGCATGGTCATTTGTTTGGGTTTTGTGTAGTTTTCTGTGTTGGAAGGCCCGTTAAGCTTGAAAAGGTTGCTTTAGAGTATTGTCCTAATAAGTGGCCTCAAAATAGGATTTTTATAGTTCCATCAATTCATAAATGGGCAAATTAGGCTTGAAGCTAGTTCGGTTAGAGTACCAACGTTTTCAGTTTTAGGTTATACCAAGTTTTGCAATTTAGCATTTCAAAAATGACCAATACTTGACTTTAGTGAACATTCTTGGTGAAGATGCTCGAATAGGAATTTTGATATCATAGTTAACTCTAGAATGTTGTTTTGTCTAGAATAACCTTTTATTTTGTTCTCGAGGCTTCCAAGTACATTTTTCCCCTTGATACATTTCAATATTGGGAAGTGTGACCACACCTGATCATAATGACCTCAGATGGGAATTTTGATGACACCGTTAAGTAAGAGATGTCATTTCCAATCTCATTTTATATATGGCTTGTATTTTGCAAACTCTAAATGATGCTAGAGCATCAAAATTCAGTTTGAGAGGTTGCTAAAAATCAGAGGCAGCAAGTGACATGGCCGCGTAAGCAGGCACCACATGGTAGTGATCCAGTTTGGGTGATTCAAAAAGCCTTATTTGTGTATTTTTTCTAGAGAAACATTATGGATGTGTCAAAAATCATTCTCTACATATTGTTTGAGGTAAATATGTTGTTTTAGTTATTGTTAATGTCAATTTCTACAAAGAAATTTTGGGATGTGATTACTTGGATATTTTGAATTGGATTTTAGTGAAGGTTTTTTCTAAATTGAATTTTTTTTTGAGGAATTAGCGCTTGAATAGATGGATTGTCGTAAATGTGCTTTGTTTCAGGTAAATTTCAGTTGAACTTGTGATGATATATAAGTTCTCTTTTGAAAAGAAATGTATTATTTATTTTGCATTGTTAGTATTTTTTGAGCCTCAGTTTGAGCTCAACTTTTGAATATGAACTCGGCTAGTCGTGATAACCATCATACAACGTCGGTTCCAATTTTTGGATGTGGGGAATTTTTTTGAGTTAGCATAGAATTTACTTGTTTCCTATATTATTGAGGTATTAATGTTTATACGATTATTTTAACTTCGTGAGTCTAGTTTTGATAGTTTGGCAGTGCTCGAAGGTTGTAGAAAGGGTAAGGGCATTGTGGAGTAAGGTGGAACACACTTGTTTGGCTTTCCAGCTAGGCGAGGCTTCTCCCTCCTTGTAGACTGAGCTGAATATATGAATGTTGATTGGAAAACATGAGTATATGCTAGATTTGATGCGTAAATGACCATACTTGTTGGTTACACTAAGTTAATAACTATATCTGCTGAGTTAGCTATAATAGAGGTCGGTATGTTTGTTGGGCTAGAAACCATACTTGTAGGGTTAAAGGCTGTACTTTCTTAATGTCTTATATTAAAGGTGTGGTGATGAAATTTAATATACTAAGGTTGTGCATTAATTTCTTACTATATTTGAGATTATATATGTTGAATCTGCTATACTAGCTGATATTTGAAGTTTCCAGATATTGTTATTGTCGTATTGTTACTATCTGTGAGTTGTATATTGGTTAATCGCTTTGTTCTATCCACTATTTTCTAGGCCTTAAACTAAGACTAGGCTAGTTTCACCCTAGACTTGTGTTGTTCAGTGTTGGCAACTTGTTATTTATCTCGTTGATGTGACTTGATAAACATACATTCCTGTAGACCAGACTAGCAGACTTGAATATGATAGAGAAGATCCGTAGTGAGGTTTGATATGACAGGGACCCAAGTATCTGGGCTAGTTTGTTTCCACCTTGAAATATCCTTGTTATACTTGGCTTTGCCCACATTTGACTGTTGTATGCTATACATCTTTGGTTAGAGGCCATTATTGGACTATATCATTCGGTAGAGACTATTGTTGACTTATATCTTTGGTTGGAGGCCATTGCTACCTTACCCCTTTAGTTTGAGGCCATTGTTGGGATACACATATGGTTTAAGGCCACTATCATTCTATATTAGCCTTGTTGGACTATACCCTCGGTTAAGCTATGTTTGGACAACCTAGGTTCGAGGCAGAGGTAGCATGTGTTCAAGGTCCAGGCTAATGTTGTATTGGGAATAGAGACAACTTGGTTATCGAATTAGCTCTGGATTCTCTGGATCACATGGATACCATATATTTATTTTTGCTGCAACATTGTGCATAGGTGTACCTTTTGGGCTTGTGAGGGCTCAGTTGGCATATAGGCTTAGTTGGTAAGGATCAAGAGAGGGATAAGAACATGGTCAAAATGTTTACCCAACTTGCTCTTTTGACTAAGTATGTCATGAGATGAGATCATAAAAGTGTGAATGTTGATGTTGCACCATTTGAAGGTGGTTACAACAAGGAGGTAAACTATATGGTAAACCAAATTGTGGGTTCTCACCCAACTTTTCAAAGGCCTCTCGCGAATCAAGGTTGCAACAAAACACCGAATGGTGAGATCATACATAGGCTGACCAACCTCAAGTTGGGGTTGGAGGAACAATGATGGAGATAGGTGTATTCCACCTCATGATAGGGTGAAAAATGTTGACCCCATGGTGAATCAAGAGAATATTTAGACTGAAGTTATGCTCACCCAAATCTTGAAAAAGTGGAAGCCTCTAATTAAGTCCTAAAGGAGATGAAATTTGACTTTTCTTGGTTGAGTCAAACCATGATGTCATATTTGACATCTATTAAGCATCTGGAAACTCAACTAGGAAACATATAAGCTCATCTAAATCAATGCCCAAAAAGAGGTTTACCAAGTGACATAGTAGTTAATCCTAAGGGAAATGATCAATAATATTTATCCATAACCACGCGTAGTGGGAAAGCGATTGAAGGAACAAAACTATAGATTGTTGTTGAAGAAGGCCTGAATGATGTAGGAGAAAAAAAGGTCATTTACCGTTAAAGTTGATGAGTATGAAGATCATGTTAAAGATGGTGATGCTCATGGCAATCCTTATAGTGATAAACACGAGAAGAGTAGGAATGATGTTGTGAATGTTAAGAAAGTACTCACCAAAAATTCTAGTCCAGCTATGAGGTTGAAAACACCTCAAGTCAAGGTTGATCCTCTATTTCCTCAGAAAATGAAGAAAAAATAGGAGGAGGCTTAAGTTTCAAAAATTCCTCTTTATGTTCAACTCATTGTTGATAAATGTTCCACTTGTAGAAGCATTGATCGAAATGCCAGGTTATCTTAGATTCATGAAGGAGTTGGTCACGAAGAAGAGAAATCTTGAGTGTGTTACAATTGAAGTGTCTCACAATTGTAGTGCAATCATAACACAAAAGTTGGTAGTGAAGAAAGAAGACCCAAGTGCATTCACTATTCCATGCACTATTGGATCCTCAAAGTTTAGTAAGGCACTATATGACTTGGGAGCAAGTATAAATCTTATGCCCCTAGCAATATTTGAGAAATTGGGATTGGAGACCCCTTTACCTACAACAATGCAACTGCTCGTGGCTAATCGGTCTATCGAATGACCAATGAGGATTTTAGATGATGTGTTGGTGAAGGTGGACAAATTCATTCTTCCTGCTGATTTTGTGATCTTAGATTATGAGGTGGATATCGACACATAAATTATTTTGGGTAGGCCATTCTTAACCACCGGGCGAGTTGTTATGCATGTAAAGAGTGGAGATCTTAAGTTCAAAGTGAATGATGAGGAAGTAGTGTTCAATTTATACAAAACATTGAAGCCAGGAGATGATCCTAAAGTGTTTTCAGTGATGAGCAAATTGGCAATGACTTGATAAGAAGAGGAATTACGTCATGCCATGACGTTAACTAAGGTATTTCTTGAAAAGTAACTGAAGGTTGGTATTTACTGCCTTTAGCTTTAAATAATAGGTGTTGATTTGTACAGGGTTCAAAAAGAGAAAAATTAGAGTAGAAAGCTGAGAGAGAGATCAATAAAATCGCTTGGCATATCGCTAAGCTGAAAAGGCGACCATCTGTTCGACCACCTTTCGAGTTACTTAGTGACTCTTGAGGTGCTGTTGAATTTGGTAGACTAAATGGCAACTCAGTGAATCAAGAAAACCTATTTGTGATGGTTAATTTCACCGTATTTCAGGGCTGAAGAAAATGTATACATACTGTGAAAAAAGGTGGTCCCTAGCATACTTGGCGCAGGTGCTGCATGGCTCAGTGACCTACTTGAGGCTTTTCAAATGCATTAGTCCTTTAACTTTCTACCTTTCCTTCTTTTAGCTCCTTTTGCGTGCTAAACCCTTTTTGCTTTTTCTTTGAAAATTTTCCCAAAGAAGTTGAGGATATTCATTACCAAGGCACTTTGTGGATTTTCATTGTGGCTCACCATTGAAGAGGTATGTTTTTGGCCCTAGTTATAGTTCTTTTGGAAGAATGCAATTGATAGTAACATTGATCAAAGTTTGTGAATATACTTATCATGCTTTAATTCTTGAAAGCTTATGGGAAGCTTAGTGGGTGGATCTTTAGAGTGTTTCTAAAACCCTATATTATATGTATAAGTGATTTATTATGGGTTTTGATTCCCTCTTTGTGTGTCAAAATCGGTGATGCCTTTGATTTGGGCTAGGTTTATGAAAGAGTGATTTATATCCCAATGGTGGAATGATTGTAGGTATTGTCTCAAATTCATGGTTGTCATCATGCTTAAATATTTTCACTTGACATAGTGCGATGATCATGAGGATGTTTCAATAAAAAGGCTTGGTTGTTTGGATTTATTATTCTTTAGGGCTATGAGTGAAGTCTGAGTGACCCTTAATCTCCTTTAAGTGAAATAAACTTGCCCGATGATGGATTGGGTGATGTCATTCTTAAGGCTAAGTCATCGCCTGATTGAGTGTATAGATACGGAAACCATGTGATTGTTATAATCAATAGTTTAGCATGCATTGATATATTATTGTGGGTTAGTATATGACTCCCATCTTTGTTCTTAGTAAAACAATTGTTGAATTTTTAGTGAATAGATGAAAGGCCACGCCAGTCACCTTCAGTGATGATCATTTTTACCGTCAAATGAATTTAATGATTTGCCTAATTGTTACATGCATCACCTTAATTTACTGATCTTCATGTTTTATTGCTCTAACTTTTGGCGATGGATCTTTCACTACTGAATAACTTTAGCATATCACCAAATATCCATGAGTATTGCCAAAAGTAATAGTATCCTAAAGTATGAAAACTGTGCAAAAATAGTGATGGTCTTTTTGACCCAGAATTAGTTCTGCAAATTGTCGAGTACGTTCTACGGTCGAACAGTCCAGTCTGCCCTGAATGTTTCTCTTGCCATCAAATTTTGCACCTAATTGCTTTACAACTGTTTCTCACAAGATGTTTAGAGTTTATTGTTGTGTAGGAGTGGGAAAACCTAATAAGTAGGTTACTCGATGTGGATCTGGGGCAGCTAGGGGAGTTGTTATAGCTCCCAAAAGAATAGAACAAAGATCTCAGAGACCTTAAAGAATGGTGTAAGGAAAAGGAAAAAGGAAAGCATACTCTGTTATATCCTATTTTCCATGTATCAATGTTGTCCCAGTATATTCCAGATGAGTCACATGTGCTTCAGTATGATTTAGTTAAGTTAGATAATTGTCTGACATTTGTTAAGGAGCCGATGGCCTTTCTAGCTAGGGATACCAGACAGTTGCGCTCTAGGGTAATACTAATGGTTAAGGTTAAGTGGCGTCATTGCCCAGTCAAGAAGTCTACATGGGAGTTGGAGGTAGAGATGTGAGAGCAGTACTCTGGCCTATTTAAGCCATCAGATATGCCTTTACTTTTACTTTAGCAAAAGAAAGTCTTATTAGTAGGAGATGTTGTAATGACAGTTTGAGTCATTTCTATGTTTCTACGATTACTCAGTTGATTTGAGCTTGTGAATGGTAACTTTGGGAATTTGTGACTTTTTGGGAATATAGGGGTGGTTATTAGTTAAGTTAATCATGAGTTTTGAGGATTTTTGAGTTATAACTACAAAATCTAGTAAAGTCATAGCAAACGGCCTCGAAATGGAATTCTGACGGTTCCATAAGTTTTGGAATGGCTGAATTAGGCTAGGAGCATAGTTGGTCCAAGATTTGAGGGTACCAATGTGGATTTAAGTCAAAAGTTGTAAAATAAGTTCAATCAAAAGCTAAAAAGTGTCTTTCTATAAAAACCAAGCTACGCTTGCTCAAAATGGAAATCTAATGGCGTAGTCAACTCTAAACGTTGAATATGACCTAGAATGACCTTTTGTCGGATTGCGAGGGCTTCTAGGTGCATTTAACCCCCCTAAATTATTTAGCTAAAATTTGTCAAAAAGAAGTAGGACCCTAATTTTTCTAGAGGATGCTCTGTTGGAAATGCTGACCACACCGTTGGATCCAAAATATTAAAATCCATATGGTTACACTATTTATTTATGTAAAACAGACAATGGATAGGCTGAAAATGCCCCGGGAAAGTTTTTAAGTGAGCTGGTGCTGCATCAAGAAGCCAACCTGCCTAGTTCGCATAGGGTCAACTTGCCAAAGTTGCGCATTCACTGTTACGTCTCGAGCCTAGGGCCTGGGAGTGACATAGCGAGTGGGAACCCGAGAGTCTCCAAACAAGACTAATAGCATCCACATACAGATCATTGGTTCAGAAGCATTTAATGAAGAAAGTATGACTCACACTATAGGGATGTCATAGGGATAGGGAATATCATGGTCCACATAGCACATAGCACATATGAACTAAGGGGCCGATAAGTATGACTCACGCTATGGGGATAGAATAGGACTTACAAATTTCCATATTTTTGCTTATCATTATAAGCAAATCATCATATCATCAACATTCGATAGATAGCCATAATCATAATTCATAACTAATAACATGACATGGCACAAATCTGTACAAGACTCTACATTTGTCCAAAAATGTCTCTAAGTCATAGAATAGGACGGGGGACAAGACATTTCCCGAGATCAACCTCAAAGTAAATAAAACATAAGTAGAAGCAACCTAATAGGTACATGGATGATGGCTTGTCCTTGGATGATAGGACTCACAACAACAACTTTCACAATCTTAGCTAACCATCAAGAGGTTGATGAAGATAGTCTCCGGTTCCTACATCATTAGATCATATAGACAAAGGGTATGCGTTAGTACATTTTAATGTACTAAGTTTGTGGGCATGCAGTGCATATGAACTCATTAAGCCTGCATTCATTGTTAGATGATAAAGGTACATATATAGAAAGAATTATATAAACATGGAAGAGTAATATATCAATATTCCATGAAATTCATGATGCATGAATGCCATAATACTTCAACATAGTGGGGATGAGACCTCAAACAACATCTATACCATGTGAGAAATAACATGGAATTCTGGTGTCTTTCACACATTGAATAAGAGGTGACTTACTTGCCAATGATAGACCATACTTCTCCATATGGACACCCCTATTTCGGAGAATTAACTTTACCTTACTAGCACCCCTACTTCAGAAAGGATTTTCATTTATAACATATTGTAACCATACCTTAGGGCACCCCCATTTCAGTAAAGGTTACTATAACATGAACATATGGTTGGTACATAGTTTGGGACCTGGGAATTGGACCCTTGGAGATAACTACCCTCCCACAAGTCCTCTCAATGCTAAATCATCATCCCATAAAAATATGTATACTTATACATGCTTTCAAATGAGGCATAAGTCATTTCAAATCATTTGAATCCATAAGCCAAACATTCTTTATAATCATTCATACTTGGGCTAAAGAGCCAAATCTTACTTCAATTCACACTTTTATGCATAGGAACATCTCATTCCCATATATTCATATTGGTATAAACACCTAAACTTTACTCTAGGATCCATATCACAGATATTATGTGCCCACATGTAATGCCATACCCATAACTTCATCAAAATCATATTCATAAACATAATTGGGTCTTAACCCACTTTATAATCCTCATGA
The DNA here is from genome assembly GCA_000787875.1 of Solanum virginianum. Classification (NCBI taxonomy): domain Eukaryota; kingdom Viridiplantae; phylum Streptophyta; class Magnoliopsida; order Solanales; family Solanaceae; genus Solanum; species Solanum virginianum. The sequence goes on from DF359050.1 coordinate 43,499, forward strand.
AAACCAATGTTCATGTATGCATATGCCATGAATAAAGAGGGAATAGCATAGGCAATAGATATTCATACTTAAATCAACAATATAATATGAAATCTATATATAATATGAATTCTATGTAAATTCATGAGTAAATTCACATTTAAATCATACTTTAGATTACCTATGCTTAAATCCAATATTTAAGGGGACATGTATAATCAAATATTCTTAATACCAATGTATTTCAACATATTAGGACTTAAATCACTTTAAAACATCAATTAAACATTGCCCATATCTCAATTTAATAAAAATAAACAATAATTTAAACTCCCATATTCAAAGTAAGCTTAAAATTCATAATTTAAGAAGTACAAAATCTTTGGGGTGTTCAAGGTTGTAAGAGACCATGAATCGATCCCAAATACCTTATATAATTAAGAAGATTCAAGAAGAAGCTAATTGAAGAAGAAGACCCTTCATTGAGCTCCTAGCTAATTCTCCAATGGCACACTTGAGAAGAGTTCTTTAGATGAGATAGTTTGAATATTTTAAGTACAAGGAAAGAATTTGAATATGAATAGAAAAGTATAGGTCTTTTCAGGGGTTTAGTATAGGTTTGAAAGTCATAAAGACTCTTAGAAATAACCAAAATTATATGAAAGCCAATAATTACTAGGGGTCATGTCAAAGAGTCATATGGCTCGTGAAGTGGTCCACAGACTATGCAGTGGTCTGTGGAATTGACCTTGGCCAAAATTTTGGACAAGTTCATCTTCAAGGAAGGCATATGGTCCATGCAAGTGTCCATGCAAGTGACACAAGTTTAGAGATTGTGATTTCATACATAGAACCATATATTAGGATGAGAACTTCATGAGGCAGCTCTCCACAGCTCGTTGGAGGTCACACAAGAGCCCAAACAACTCGTGAAGCCTTGTACGGCCCATGCAAGGGCTATATAGTGCCTACCTTAGCCAATTTCTTGGTTGGAAGGATGAGGAAACCTCCAAGGCCCTTTCCATGATAAGTGATAAGGTCAACGGCTCGTGGAGAGTTCCCTAAAGGGCCACCAAGCCTGAAATCCTTAATGAAGCCACCCAAAGCCATATACAAGCATTCTCTATGGCCTATACATGTTTGGAAACTCGTATATACTTATCTAAAGAACTCACAAAGTTCGGGTGCTTATGTTCGCGGTTTCTTTCCCATATATTGATGTGCTGTCAAAATATAGCACATTTGATGCTTAAAACATAGAATTTTGTGTGTTCTCAATGCGATATTTATGATTTTTAAGTTTTTTTGGTGTTTAATTTGCAGCAGAAAAGTAGGTTAGTATGATTTTTGGGGCATAATTGTACACTCTTCTGGTTTTTGATGATTTATGGGACCCTCTACGAGTCATAGAGTGGATTTTGTGAAGATTTCTAGTGAAGTTCGATTTTTGAAGTACAATCATACGAGATCTCTATATGAGTCATAAATCACTCTACGAGTCGTATAGAGTTGCTTAGTGAAGAATTCCAGTAAAGGACTAGTTTATGCAGATGAAGTCTACGAGAGTACAATATGAGTCATGAATCAGTCTATGACTCATACAGTGGATCTGTACTAGTGAAGTCGAAGATCTCTAGAGTTGAATATGAGACCCTAATTATGACTCGCAACTTAGTTTACGAGTTATAAATGCCTTTTGTAGAAAGTCGCCGACCAGTTTTTCTATTTTTCAAGGACTTATTTGTAAATACTATAAATATAAATTTTTAGGTTAGTATTGTAGGGAGTATAGTAGTGAATGTCATTAAAAAGTACTTTAGGGTTTTGTACTAGGAGACTTGAATCTTGGAGGAGAATACACTTGTGGATTCATTGTATCTTCAAATCTTGTGATTCTCAATATATTTTGGATTTGATTGTTCTTCAACTCAATTGGGTAAGTGGTAAATTATGTTTTCTCAATGCATGATTTCTTTATCTATCCATAACATGTAGCTAAATTGATAACTTGGGGAACCATGAAGATATTTTGGATTTGCTTGTTCTTTAACTCAATTGGGTAAGTGATTAAATATGTTTTCTCAATGCATGATTTCTTCATATATCCATAGCATGAGTAGGCTAAATCGACAACTGGGGGTTGTGGAACCATGAAGATCTAACCAAATAAACTTAGGTAATTTGCAATTCGTAAAATGGGTATTTACATATATTAATCAATTCTCTTCATTTTGCATTTTTTCTAGTGGTGGCAAACATTAGAACTTGCTTAGTGTTACCTTCCCCATCTAGGTTGTAATGAGTAGGAAAGGAGATTGATTAACATGATTTGATGATGGGTTCTCATCTAATCAACCAAACTAGACCAAGGGGAGGTAGACTGGGACTATAGGTAATGGTTAGTATTGCACACTATAGAGATAGACCAAGTCAGATAGTGAAATTTGCCTCTCACCTTTAACAAGAGGGCTTGGTGAACTTAAATTACCATTCTACATGCTATACTCTAGTCGATAATTAGGTTATCAGGGTATATGGAGTTGGTGAATGATGGGCAACACAATTCCCAAGTTGCTCTCGGTTATTGTTTGTCTCTTGCTTTAGTTAGTTTAGTTTAATTTCTTGTTGAACATTGTAAATCCCTCCTTTGGGGAGTTGAGTTGTTAATTACTTGAATTGCATGTTAGTGAATGCATTTTGAGTCTTTCCATTCTCTGTGGAATTCGACTCTAACCTTTGTTAGGTTTTATATTTGAGAATGATCACTTTATCCTCCAAAAGAGAGGTGCAACTTGGGTGTGATCAAAGATTATGGCACAATTGTTGGGGAATACGGCTAGACTTAATTGAATTCACTAGTAATTGTAATTCATGTGTTAATCCTTAGTTCACTTGAATTTTACTTTTGCTTTCATTTTTGTTTCTTTGTATGGTATACTAGTAGTGTATTCCCAACACTAGGAGTCAAGGCAATCATTTAACTCTACTTGATCCAGAAATCCAAGGAATTATCAGGTGAATGGCCTAAGAAAATGCTAACATCGCAGGTAATGTAGCCTTGAATTGGAATATTAGTGATGATGATCGAATCGACAACCCACCTTCTTTGGAGAATATTCCACAGCCTCAAAATCTCAATGATAATGCTTACTGGTAGAAACAATATAGGTTGAACCCTATAGCTATGGATGTGACCGAGGCTATTATGTTGCCACCGCTATCGGCTAACACTAAGTTCATAGTTTCTAGTGGGTTACTTTAAATACTGCAAAATTATGGATTATCTGCGGCCCTACCATCAGAGGATCCACATAGCCACTTGCACAATGTGGTATTTGTTTGTAAGGGTGTGATATGGACACAGAATCTGTCTATGGATTCTATGGGACTTTGTGTTTTCCCATTATCTCTTACGAGCAATACTGTGTTATGGCTATCTGAGCTCCCACATAGTTTAATCACTAGTTGGGTAGATTTGCAGGAGTCTTTTATGGAGAGGTACTTCCCTAGATCAAAAATGCTCAATTCAAAGGATTAGATTAACAATTTTGACAAACTTTTTGATGATTCAATTGGTACTACATGGGAGTGGTTTACTATGTGTTTGAAAAGCATCCCTAACCACAAGTCAATTGGTACTACATGAGAATAGTCAAGTCTGTGTAGACACCATTATGGGGGCATGCTTTTAGATCAACAATTTGTAAGGATTGTTGAACATATAGAGCAAGTGGTCAAGATGAATCGTGGATGGGGACAATGAGATAGAGATTCTATAAGGAGTTTATATGTTATTAATGTTAGTTCAGAGTAAGCGAAGATCGATGAGAAGATTATGCAACAACTTGCTCAACTTCGCACAAGCATGGATGTTGTGATCAACCAGAAGCAGGAAAGAGTAAATATAGTAGTTCATCAACCTCCACGTGCACCCATGTATGAGGAGTCTCATTTTGAGGAGGATGCTTGCTTTTTGAATGACCAGACCGAGGGTTTTCGGACCCATGCCCAAGGGTCCAATCAGGACTAATGGCCCCAAGGTCAAGGAAACCATGGTCGGAAATATGGTAAAGATGGAGCATATAAGGACAACAGAGGTGGTTATTATGAGAGGAATAGTGGTGCTAAAGCAAATTAGGGTAGAAGAATGGCTTTAGAAATGGTCCATATGTGCCACAACATAATCAAGATATCAGTACAAGTAATTCTAGAATTGAGGAGATATTTGATCATTTGTAGAAAAAGGTCAGGACATAAGATAAAACTCTAAGGAGCATGAAGTATGATATTTCATGCATGAATGAAAAGATAGAGTCTCATTTTGTGGCTATTAAATAACTTGAGCAAAAATTTGTTCAAGTGTCAACTAAGTTAAATCAACGTCAAAAGGGTCTTTGCCTAGTAACACAGTTTATAATTCAAAGAATGAAGGGCAATGTATGGTGGTTACTACTAGAAGTAGTAAGCATACCATTGATCCTCCTATACCAGTTTAGGTAGAAGATGTTCGTGATAATAGAGTTACAGATAAGGATATGGTCAAAGGAGATGATTATGTTAAAGCTAGGGTGAGTGAGGTAGCTAAAGAGCCACAAAAGTATAAGCCCGGTCCAAGGCCTCCTCCTTCTTTCCCCCAAAGACTCAAAAAGTAGGAAGAGGAAGGAAATTTCAAACACTTTCTCTCTATGCTTAGGAAACTATCCATTAACATCCCTCTGATTAATGATTTGGAGAAATTACTGGGTTATGCAAAATATATGAAGGATTCAGTTACCAAAAAGCACACAGTTAGTTAGGAGCTTTCTCAAGAGTTGTAACATTGTACTGCTATCACTATTAAGTCCTTGGTTCAAAAGTGTGAAGACCTAGTTCCTTTCACTATACCTTGCACTATATGAGATGTAAAATTTGCAAAGGCACTATGTGATTTGGGTGTAAGTATTAATTTGATATCTCTTACAGTTTACAAGAAGCTTAATTTGGGTGCCCCTACCCCTACTTACATGCAGTTGTTGATGGCGGATAGGATAGTTAAGAAAACTGTGGGGATACTCTATGATGTTTTGGAAATGGTTGAAAAAAATCATATTCCCTGCTCATTTTGAGATTCTCGACTATGAGGTTGATTTTGAAGTGCCAATCATCTAGGGAAGACCATTCCTAGCCACGGGACAAGCTCTAGTAGATATAGAGGTTGGTCAACTCAGGTTTAGAGTGAATAACGAAGAAGTTGTCTTTGATATCCGTCAGTCTATGAAGCATCCTGATGAGTTAAAAACTGAGGTTTGGGCAATTGGTGAAGTGTAGTAGCCAATTTGTCTAAGTTGTGCCCGATAATAAATCAGGCACTACTAAGGAGGTAACCCAAGGATTTTGATGTTTTAGCTTAGTTTTGAGTTTATTTTCAATTTTTAGATTCTTAGGTAGTTATTTAATTATGTTTTGATTTCTCTTTTTTAACACTGGTTTGTTACATATAGGGTGCAAGTTAATTTTAGGAAGAGTATGCAGGTAAAAGACTAAGGCAACAGATTTTACTGAGAAATGCATTAGGTATAATTTCTACGAATGGACTTATGAATTGTATTACACTTTACGACTCATAACCCAATCTCATAGATATTTTCAATGAGCATGAATAGTATGCACTCAACCCACAAGCTAACTTTACTACTCGTGGATCAAACAACGAGTTGTGAATGGGGTTTATGGAACTCAGATAAGATTCTAATTTTTTTTAAGTGTTGATAGGTCTATGAGACCATTAATTATGAGTAATAAATCCCTCTATAACTTGTAGTTGGGATTTCGTAGACCCAAGCTCAGTAATTTTAACTACAACCTAGTAAAGGTAAAAATGGAGGGGTCAAAATATTTTGACCTCACTTTTACCATAATTGACCGAAATTTCTCTAATTTCTCCATTTCCCTTTAATTTCGAGCAACTTTTCGGCCATCACTGTCCATTTTCCATTGAGAAATCTTGCACCTAGGGTTTTGGGTTCAATCATATTCTCTCTTTTTGTTCTTCAAGTGTCACGACCCAAGCCTAGGGCCTAGACGTGACATGGTGAATAGGAACCAAAAAGGACCCCAAACAAGCCTCTTAGAGTATCATTTACACATCCTTATTTTTGGAAGCAATTAAACCACTTTAAAAGAATATAAAAAAGGATAAAGGAAGTAAGGGAAGTCTTTCATAGCAAAAATCATCAAAGGAGTCAAAGCTCAAAGCATAAATACATAATTTGTCCAACAACACCTCTAACAAGGATTCGGCAGGGGCCAAGATAACTTTCTATGTTCACCCTCATAGTCATAAGCATCTAAACAAAGAAATGAGTCTTTACATAACATTGGATCAATAACTATTATCCTCGGAGTTTAGGACTCACCAAGCTTGCTTCAAAGATAGTACTAGCCATATGGAGGAGGAAGATAGTGGAGCTCCAGTTCCTACATGGTAACATCATGTAGAGATAAAGTATGTGTTAGTATGTTAGAATATACAAAGTATGCAGGCATGCAATGCAACAAGAGATTGGCAACATAAGCAAAATGCGTATGTATTGGCAATGGATGAGCATAGTAACACTATAGCATACATGAATGATGCATGAAGTAAAAGATGCTTATATAGAACATATTACATATGTAGGAAGAGACCATCATAATAGAGATCAAGTCCTACCACCCTCTTAGCGAGGCAATTAAGGTGAAAACCCCCCAATAGGGTTGCACAGGCCTAACACCTCCCAAGCGAGGTGATTGAGGTATACGCCCCACAACATGGTTGCACGGGCCTACCACCGCCCGAACAAGGTGTGGTCAACTCGTAACACTATATATACTATTCATTAAATCAACAAATATACATATTACTTTTGTTATCATAAAGTCAGTTAACTCATATGTCATGCATTAGACCTTCAATAACTCAAGAATCCATAATCTGACATTTTATCAAACAATTGGTGAGTATGTAATACTAGTACAAAATCATGCAATACAACAGTGAATTCATATGAGAAAAATCAATGTAAAACCACCAAACAACACTTGGTAATAACCTTGTGAAAGATACATCAAAACCCCTCATCAAATCACATAATGGATCATAGATTCATAGCTCTAAACATGTTTAAACAATCACAATTTTATGACACACCAACATAGTTTATAACTATAATCATAATAAGTAAGACCCATACATAAATCAAATTAGCAAAATGCAATTTATATAAAAACAAAGGTTGTGCAACATAGGTGAAAGGACCCAATGGTTGAAACCCTGATGTGCTGTCAAATTACAGCACATTTTATGCCTAAAACAAGGGATTTTTTGAGTTCTTAAAGCGACTTTTTAGTGTTTTGATGTGGTTTTGTGTTATTCTTGTAGAGAAGTTAGGTTTGCATGATTTTTAAGAAAAGTTGCAGATTTTGCTGAAGTATAGGCCATATGAGCCCTCCTATGAGTCGTAGGTTGTGTCATAGTAAGAATCAGAGACCAAAAAATCAGAAATCTGCTAAGTGAAGGTCACCCCTACGAACCCAGCCTACGAGTCATAAGATACACTACGACTAGTGTAGATGGACTTGTAGCTAGAATCAGGCAGCCAAAATATTGGACCAAAAAGTGAAGACCAAGACTATGAGACCAGCATACAAGTCATATCTCGAGTAATGAATCATACCTATGGGTTGTACCAATTCAATCCAAGATGCCAAGAACCTGATATGAGACCCCATTTATCATAACAACAAAATTTATCAGATACACAATTCCTAGGGTTATTTTGTAAATACTATAAATAGTTTAAGTTACGTTTTTGAGGGAGTCCAAATAGTAGACATTTCTCCATTACATTTTTAAACTTTTCTTAGGTTTTTAGAGTAGATTAGTGTTCTCTTTGGGAAACCCATTTTGGGTATTGCAAATCTTGCTTTGTACTCATTATTGATCAATCAAGCTTATTGGTTTGAAACTTGTGGTGCTTATCTTCTCCAATGTTATTGGTGACAATGTCAACTATGACTGTTATATGCATTCTTGTGTGTTTTATCTTAGCCATGAATAGCCAAACAAGTTGTGGGAACCAAGGGTAATTAACTTGAGATGACCTATGTTTTGTGCATGTCTATGATTGGGGTTTTGCATGTATTATTTATTTCCCTTCATGCTTAATGTTATTTGGTCGTGCCCAATACTAAACCCTGCCTACTATCATGATCCCGACCAAGGTAGTGATGAATAAGAAAAGGAAAGTAGATTACAAGATTCGATTGATGTTTTCCTTCTAATCATCCAAATCCTGACTAAGGGGAGGTTGACTGAGATAATAGGTAATGGTTAGTTGGGACACCATGGTGGCCGACCAAGCGCCATTCTGAAATTCGACATTCACCTTCACAAGAAGGCTGGAAGAACCTAATTTACCATCCTGCATGCAATTCACTAGTCAAACTTATGTTACCTAGGGTAATTGAGTCAACGAGCCATGGGGAACATAATTACCAAGTTGCCCCTAAAATTGAGTGTTTTTCCAAATTTTAATTAGTGTTTATTTTAAGTTGTCTTTGAATCACAACAACCCCCAATCTAGAGATTGTAGTTATAGATACTAAAAATGAGTAGTAGTGAAATCTTATAGTCATTCCCTGTATTCCTTGTGGATTCGGCCCTGACCTCTATTAGGTTAATTACTGATAGCAACTGCTTTCTTATTGGAGCATGACAATCATCATCAAACATTATGGCGCCGTTACCAGGGAAAACGATTAGGTTTTGACTTGAATTCACTATTAGTTAGTTTTAGTATTGATTTCTAGAGTCTTTTGTACATTACTTTTGTTTTGTTTTTGTTGTTTGATTTCTTTTGAAGGGTATATTAGGTTGTATGCCCAACACAAGGAGCTGAGGCAATCTCTTAGCTCCACTAAATTTGGAGATCCATGGACTACCAAGAAAGATGGCACAAGTGAATGAGGACATTGAGGTTGAGGAGGATATGCATGGGAATTATGAAGACTTAAGAAGAGAGGAGAATCCAACACCAAGGGTTAACCAGCCATAACTTTGAGATTTTAATGCAAATGCTTACGGCTAAAATCAATAACGATTAAACCCTATGGTGATGGATGTTACCAATTTTATAGTATTGCCCCTCTACCGACAGATGCTAAGTTTGCGGTATCAAGTGGATTGCTCCAGATGCTCTAAAATCATGGCCTATTCACAGGATTACCGTCAGGGGATCCCCACCGTTATCTCAAAAATGTCATCTCCATGTGCAAAAGTTTTATGGGGACGCAAAATATTTCTATAGATGTTGTTAGATTGAGGGTGTTTCCATTGTGATTGAATAGCCATGTAGTTATATAATTGTCTGAACTTCTTCCGGATACCATCACGATTTGGGCTGAGCTCTAGAGGGTGTTCCTAGAAAGATATTTCCTAAGGTCAAAGAAGTTGAACCTTAAGACCAACTTAATATCTTCGAGCAATTTCTCGAAGACCCTTTTAGCACTATATAGTATAGATTCACCAAATGCTTGAGGATGGTCCCTAATCAACAAATTTTTGATAATACTTTGGTTGAGATCTTCTATAGAGCACCTGATAATAATAGCAAAGCTTGCGCCAACACGATCATGGGATGTGTTATTCTTGATCAACCATTTGAGCTAGTAGCTGAAAGAATGGAGCAAGTGGTGAATACTAACAGGGCATAGGGTCAGAGTGAGCATGATAATACAATGAGTTCTTGCATGGTTACCACAAGTAGCGAGCAGGCTAAAGTGAATGAAGAGATTATAGAGTAACTTGCTCAACTCCATACAAGCACAGATTTGGTTTTGATGCAAAACCAAGCTAGTGTGAAGACAATAGCTTACCAACCCCCAATTACTCCTGTGAAATGATCAATTCTTTGATGAGGATGCCTATTATATAAGCAACCAAGCGGCGTGTTTTCGAAACAACTCCCAAGGGTCCAATTTGGACTATTGGAGGCAAAGTTTTGAGAATCAAGGTCGAAACTTCAACCGTGATGGGATGTATAGAGACAACTGGGGTGGATACTATAAGAGAGAGAGTGCCAGACGCGAATAGGGGAGAACAGAAGGCAACAGAAGCAATTTTTATGTACCACCACACAATCGTGATGCCGAATCAAGCAATTCTAGGATCAAAGATATATTTGAAAAGCTGTTGAAGTGAGCAGATCATCAAGATAAGACTCTAAAGGGAATGAATGCAGATATCTTAAGTATTAATCAAAAGATAGAGTCTCATTAAGTGGCAATCAAGTAACTTGAGCAACAATTTGGACAAGTTTCTTCACAACAGAACCAACGCAAAAAGGGCACCCTACAAAGTAATATGGTTCAAAATCCTAAAAATGAAGCGCATTGCATGGCAGTGATGACTCAGAGTTGCAAGAGCATAATAGATCCCATTATACTAATTCTTGTGGAAGAAGTCGATGAGAAGGGTCTTGGTGGTGAAGTTGAAGTTGAGGGAGAAGATCCAAAGGGTGTTAGGATTCAACAAGAAGAGATAAGGGTGAATGACAAAGTGAAATCCATCCCAAAACCTCCCCCCTTTCCCTCAGAGGCTCAAGAAGATGGAAGATGAGGGTAAATTCGAATAACTCCTCTCAATGTTGAAGCAACTCTCCATTAACATCCCTTTCCTAGAAGCATTGGAGAAAATGCCCAAATATGCTAAATATATGAAGGATTTAGTCACCAAGAATTGCACTTTGAGCCAAGATTTCTCACAAGAACTCTAATAATATAGTGCGATTATGACTAAATGCCTTGCTCAAAAACTAGAGGACCCTGGGGTATTCACCATTCCTTGAACTATCGGCGACGTTGAACTTGCAAGAGCATTATGCGACTTAGGTTTAAGCATCAATTTAATGCCTCTTGCAATATTCAAAAGGCTTGGTCTTGGTACTACTACCCTGATATGAATGAGGTTGTTTATGACAAATCGAACCATTAAAAAGCTGAAGGAAATCTTGTTGGATGTGCTTATGAAAGTTGATAAGTTTATCTTTCTAGTAGATTTTGTGATCCTCGACTGCGAAGTTGATTTTGAGGTACCCATAATTTTGGGGAGAGTTTTTCTGGCCACTGGGAGAGTACTAGTGGATATGGATTCATGTCAGTTGCGGTTCAGGGTTAATGATGTAGAAGTTCTATTTGATATTCGTCAATCCATTAAACACCCAGATGAATGCAAGAGTGAAGTGTGGACCGTCGATGATAGTTGAAAGAAAGATGACAAAGTCGAGCCACGATGTTAAACAAGGAGCTTCTTGGGAGGCAACCCAAGCATTTTGATGATTATTTGTTTATTCGAGACTTAGGGTAGTGGTAGTTGTTTGTTTGAAATTAGAAGGCAATGATGCAATTGTAATAATTTTGAGGATTTTTGTGCTTTGAGATTTGGTTTACAGGAAAGAATTGGAAGAGCTGAAGATCTGAAAAAATTGGACTTGGAGTAGCTCCTATGAGTAGGCCTACAAGCACTACAACTCATAATCATGCCTCGTAGGGGGAAACAGTAAGTATCTGAAGTTGGCACATACACTATGAGCCAAGCTTATGATTTGTAGGATCCCCTATGAGTTGTAAGTAGGGTTCGTAGTGCCCAGGTATGATTCTAAAATTTTTACTAAGTGCCAGATCTGATATGAGACTAGGACCTATGAGTCGTAGGATGACCTATGACTTGTAGTAGAGGTCTCGTAGCCCCAATCAGTTGTTTTTAAAATCTGACCCGGTTTTGTTATAAAAGGTGTCAAAATTAGTTTTGACTTCCAAATTAAATTCTTGAACCCTAAGAGGCAATGAAAAACCCTCTCTCATCACCCACATCATTTTTTTAACCAAATTCCTAACTACCCACATCATTTTCCGACAAGGATTTCGGCAAGGGTATAAATTTTTAGGGTTTTGGCGTGAATTTCACTCCTCTTTGCATTCAATTATCAGTCTGATTGGTAAGCTCTTTGATTTAATTTCACAATATTTGGTGATGAGAATTGTTCCCTATATGAGCATAAGTCTAGTTGATCATGTGTAAACATGGCTTACATTGATTGATAAGCTAAACTTGTAACCTAGGGTTTATCGGCCTTCGAAGAATTGGGTTGTTGAGTGAACCTTGTAGAAAGGCTTGAGTGGGTGATTATGAGTACGACATTTGTAATTTTGATATGTAATGTATTAATGTTGCTCATGTAGGGTTTGAATGGTTATGGGAATTGCAGCTTCAATGGTATTGAGGTAATTTCCAATGCTTGAATATGTTGGTTTGATTAAATCATTGTGAATGGTGATTCTTCGTTGGGATGTTATGGACATGTCAAGAATGAATTTATATTGTTGATTGCTTTCGGTATGCTTGATGTTTGGTTGAACTATTTTTGACTCTTAGGGATAATAGTCATTTCAAATTGCCGATCCTAATATGGAATTGATTTTGTGCCATTTAGTTGTGCTTTGCTCTTATTTGTATGATTAAGTTAAATTTTGTGTTGAATTTGTGCTTGGTGTGGGAAATACTTAGGCATTGCAGGTGACTTCTGTGCTCAGCTACGAGACACTCCTATGACTCGTAAATTCATATACGATCGTAGTGGCCCCTTGTACAAGCATAAGTCACCAGTAATTCCTTCATATTTCTCATATGAGAGCCACATATGATATGTAGTACTTGGTATGACTTGTAGGAAGGATCTCGTTAACTTTGCTAAGTTTTGAAAATGTCTCTGGAAATAGGTACAAGACTAGGACTACTACTCGTAGGCCAACCTATGAGTCATAATTGCGTCTTGTATTTGTGATCAGAAAATATTTTTAAAGGTACAACTGGTTCTACGAGGCTAGTATACAACTCGTAGGTCACCCTAAGAGTTATAACTGCATTCATACCTGTATATCTGCAGTTGCATCAATGCATAATTACTTTTTAGTTTTTTTTTGTTTCTTCTTCTTTGCTGAGTATTTCAGTGGATCAAGCATCTTGAACTTAAATGATGTTTTGTGAGTTGTTTGCTGAAAAAATGCCTCCAAAAGAAAAATGGGCTATTCAAGCTCTTCAATGGAGGTTCGGGGATGAATCCTCCGACACCAAGCAATCCGAGGTCTCTGTGGAAGTCCATAGAGTTAGGCTAGATTCAGAGGCAAATCGACCTCAAACCTGGGCGTTTACAGCACAAATGTCCATGGAAGTGAGTAGTTCCTCCTTGTTTGAAGAGGAGGAACAACAGGGCAATGGGGATGGGTCAGGTAGCAGCTTGGCCCAGATGACCCCTCACACTCGGGTACATAGTCAAAGTCAGAGAGCACTTCTTAGTAAGAGAAGGTCCAGTCCCAGTCCCCAACCAACCGCAGATGGTGTATCCCGGGGATGGAGGAAATATATGAGTAGGGTTTGAGCCAAAAAGGCAAGGCAAGCCGATTCGACAATTTTATGAGAAGTCTCGATTAAATGCCTCGGGCTTAGATAGAGTGGTCAGATTGGATATTAGGTTGGAACACTATGAGCCAAGCTTA
>DF359050.1:58492-82609 GCA_000787875.1 Solanum virginianum
GATCTGAGGAGGAGGAGCCCATACCTGTGTAGGAGCCACTTTCATTAGCGGCTATTAAGAGAGATAGAGCACAACACACCCCACCTAGAGATGGTACTTTAGAAGAGGAGGAGAAGCAGACTCAGGACCCCATAGACTAGCCCGAGACTGGTGCATGAGCACCATGATGTTTGACCCCTTTTGACCCCAACTCTTACTTTTTTTTATGGATACTCTACCCTTTTGATAAACAATATTGTTTTTATTTTATTTTTTATGGATGTTCTTATTAGATAATGTTGTTTTGGTTAACTATTAATTTTTGAATATATATATATATATATATATATATATATATATATATATATATTATGTTATCATATGTTAGTATTTTCTTTATGTTGTTACTTTAAGGACAAAGAATCATATTTTGGCGGGGTGGTGGAATTTATGGATTAAGGTGAAGTCTAAATAGCCTCAAGTCCACAACTTACCCTATTTTTGATCCTAAGGTTTTCTTGCCGTGCTTCTTTTTCCTTGTGGATGTTTATTTTTCTGTTGAACCAGCACATTTAGGTAGTGTAGATAATGGGTAAATTCATAGTAGTAATTATCTATTGGCATATACATTATTTTCAGAGTTGTTTTCACTATTTTGATCAAAATTTGGGTGTCCTAAATTTTTTTTTTTTTTGAGGTTGTGAGTATTGATGCATTCATACATTTTTGAGTATCTGGCAAAGTTTGTTTTGATCTTGTGAAGGTAAGCTGAGACTGAAAGCATGACCTATGAGTCTATACTCAATTGTGGATGCAATTATCATGTGTGCTTTGAGCTTATTTTGCTTCATTCATGCATGTTGTATGTACTCAGAACTTGCCTTGTTACTCTAAAGGTTGTTCAGTGATGTGGTGGATATGGAAGGAATCTTAGGCATTTGTTCCTTGAGTAAAACCACTTTTAGCCTAAATGACCCACCAAATAAGCGAGTGAATCCCTTGTTCCAAACTTTTGAGCTTATCATGTACTCATTATTTCTTGATACCTTGCTAGCTTCACCTTGTTCGATGAAATGCCTTGATATTGGCCCTAGTCTATCCTTGAACATATGAGCCTTGAATGAGGCCAAAAGCCTAAGTTGAGGGTGGTTGCAGTTAGTGGCCCTCGTTTGAGGCATAGATATTGTGTACTTCACCTGAGGCTAAAAGACTAAGTTGAGAGTGGCCCTTATTGTGGCAAAGTAATAATAATAAGGTGGTTAGTTGGAAATCAATAAAGAAATGAAAAATCATGTATCGAGTGAAGGAAAATAAAAAAAGTGCCTTGAGTTGAGAAAAAAGTAGCAAAAATGAGTTTGAAGTCAAGGCACAACTAAAAAAGAGAAAGAAAACACTCGAGAAAAGTTCAAAGCAAGTGAACAATGAGGGATTGATGAAAAAAAGGGTTGGATTATGAAAGCAAAAAGTGTTGGTAAACATGATTCAAGGATAGCTTTTAATCACTACTTGCCCAAAATATTGCACTAAAGCACCTTGAACCTATGTTACAAGCCTTTAAGTCCTGAGGTGCTCTAACTCTACTATATCACCAAGCAAGAAAATGAGTAGAGAGGCAAGCCTATGGAGTTAGTCAACATGCATTGAATTTAAATTATGAGAGTGAGAATGCTTCTTCTGTCCCTGAATTCTAAATGCTTTTGAGTGAGTATGAGGGATTTCTTTCAGTGAGGGCATTGGCACTACTTGAGTAGGATATGACTATACTAGTGATTATGGAAGATTGATACTCATTAGCTTGTCAAAGTTAGATTGTCAAATCTCTCATGATGTCCTCGTTTGCTCAATAACTTGGCAACCCTATTTTGAAAATAGTAGTTTGGAACCTGAAATAAATGAGCTATTGTATATGCCATTTATATAGCTGGTATGTATTTCTCTTTGTCTACATAGATGGAGTCATCTCTTGAGCACAAGCAACAATTCTAAGTTGAGGGTGTTGATGTGCTGTCAAATTACAACACATTTGGTGCCTAAAACAATGGATTTTATGAGTTGTTAAAGTGACTTTTTAGTGTTTCGATGTGTTTTTGTGTTAATCTTGCAGAAAAGTTAGGTTGGCATGATTTTGAAGAAACATTGCAAATTTTGCAGAAGCATAGGCCATAAGAGCCCTCCTACGAGTTATAGCTCACGCTACCAGTCGTAGGTTGTGACGTAGTGGGAATTAGAGACCAAAAATTTGAAATCTTCAAAGGGAAGGTCAACCCTACAAACCTAGCCTACAAGTTGTAAGACACACTATGACTCATGTAGGTTGACTCGTAGCAAGAATCAGAGATCCAAAATGTTGGACAAAAGACTAAAGGCCAAGACTATGAGACCAACATATGAGTCATAGTTCGAGTAACGACTCATACCTATAGGTCATACTAGTTCAGTCCAACATGCCAAGAACCTGATACGAGATCCCGACTATGACTCGTAGGCCAACCTATGAGTTGTAACTACAAAATTTATTAGATGCTAGCTATCTTTTCTACATAATTCCTATGGTTGTTTTGTAAATACTATAAATAGTTTAAGTTAGATTTTTTTGAGGGAGTTAGAAAAGTAGACATTTATCAATTACATTATGAAGCGTTTCTTAGGGTTTTAGAGTAGATTAGTGTTCTCTTTGGGAAACCCATTTTGGGGATTGCAAATCTTGCTTTATACTCATTGTTGATCAATCAAGCTTGTGGGTTTGCAACTTGTGGTGCTTATCTTCTTCATTGCTATTGGGAAAAGTCTCAACTATGACTATTATGTGCATTCTTGTATGTTTTATCTTAGCCATAAGTAGGTAAACACCCACAACTTGGGGTTGTGGGAACCATGGGTAGTTGACTTGAGATGACCTAAGTTTTGTGCATGTCTATGATTGGGGTTTTGCATGTATTGTTTATTTCTCTTCATGCTTAATGTTATCTGCTGGTGGCCAACACCAAACTCTGCCTACTATAATGATCCTGACCAAAGTAGTGATGAATAGGAAAATGGAAGTAGATGACATTATTCGATTGATGTTTTCCTGTCTAATCGACCAAACTTGACAAAGGGGAGGTTGAATGGGACAATAGGTAACAGTTAGTTGGCATAGCATGGTGGCCAACCAAGCGCCATGGTGAAATTCGACCTTCACCTTTACAAGAGGGTTGGAAGAACCTAAGTTACTGTCTTACATGTAATTCATCGATCAAAGTTATATTACCTAGGGTAATTGAGTTAACGAGCCATGGGAAACACGATTCCCAAGTTGCCCCCAAAATTGAGTGTTTTCCCGAATTTTAATTACTATTTATTTTAAGTTGTCTTTGAATCACAACAAACCCCACCATCTGGAAATTGTAGTTATAGATACTAGGAATGATTAGTAGTGAAATCTTATAGTCAAGCCCTGTATTGCCTATGGATTCGACCGTGACCTCGATTTGGTTAATTACATATAGCGATCGCTTTCTTATTGGAGCAGGACTATCATCATCAAACCCACATACCTAAACTTTAGAGGGTTCCTTGATGATGATTGGAATGAGAACTTGAAGCCTGAGTGAATTCCTTGAGATCAAGAATGAGTTTAGGACACTTCAATTTGAGTGAAATATTTGGCTAAGTGTTAGATAAAATTTTCGGGAATGTGTTGAATGATATGGGGTTGAAATATGACTACCTATAGATGTTTTTATGCATGGGAAGTCTTAGGCCCAGACCTATTGGCCTTGGACTAAAACAACAAAACTGGCAAAAAATATATAGGTCCGCGCCCTAGCCACATCATGCCAGGGGCATAGATCGATCTGGAAATCAAAGTATTTGGAATATCAAATTTTGATACAGTTTCTCTAAAATCAGAGTTAGACCCATTTTCCACTCAACTTTACCCCATGATCATGAATATGAAGTTGTATATTTCATATCATGCAGAGATTTTGAGATATACGAAAATTAGGAATTTAGGCATTTCCGAGGCACATTTTCGGGCACCTTTTGGGGCGTTTCAATATCTCCGCCCTGGGAACATTCATCCCTGAATGTCAAAGAAACATAAGTGAGAGAAATAATCAAGAGTAGTTTAGCCCAACACATGATTGCAACAATGCACTTAAACATCATTTCAAAATCTCAACATAAGTGTCAAAATCATCATGAACTTGTCAACATAAACATGAATGCATTCATTGACATAAGGGCTGAAACAGAAGACTTGAGATCACATAGGGCACTTGAATTAGTACCTTAGGATTGAGTAGAATGTAAGAGATAGGATATCACTTTTGCATATCCGCCTTGGCTTCCCATGTAGCACTCTCAACTTGTTGGTTTCTCTAATGGACCTTGATGGAAGCAACATCCTTATTCTTCAACCTCTTCACTTGTTTATCCAAAATTTCTACTGTAACCTCTTCATAAGTCAAATTGTCTTCAGCAACACCCACAACATCAATAGGCACAACGGCACTTGGGTCACCCATATACTTTCTCAACATAGACATATGAAAGACCAGATGAACCATATTCATATCATTGGGCAACTCCAACTCATAGGCCACCTTACCAATCCTCCTCAATATTCCATAAGGACCAACAAATCTTGGACTCAATTTACACTTTTTACAACAATGAACCACACCCTTTATGGGTGAAACCTTCAAATAGACTCAATCACCAACCTTAAATTCAAGATCCCTTCTCCTCACATTGGCATAGAACTTTCGATGACTTTGGGCTGTTTTCTACCTCTCTCTTATCAACCTCACTTTCTCTAAGGCCTCCATAACAAAATTTCGACCCAAAAAAGTCATCTTTGATGTTTTCAATCTTTCTCTTATAAACCTTACCTTCTCCATGGCCTCCATAACCAGATCCGGACCCAACAAAGCCAACTCCCCTACCTCAAACCATCCAACCGGTGACCTATAACGTCTACCATAAAGGGCCTCAAAAGGAGTCATACCAATGTTTGCATGATAGTTATTAATATAAGCAAACTCAATCAATGGAAGATGGTCATCCTAACTACCCTTAAACTATAATACAGAAGTTCTTAGCATATTCACAAGAGTTTGGATAGTTCTTTCGGCTTGGCTATTTGTTTGAGGGTGAAAGGTCGTACTAAGCTTTATTGTGGTACCAAGACCACTTTGGAAAGGCCTCCAAAAGTGATAAGTGAATTGAGCACCACGATCCAATATGATAGACAAGGGCACCCCATACAACCTAACCAACTCATGAATGTGCAATCTAGCATACTCTTCGGTCCCATAAGAAGTGTTAACCAATAGGGAATGAGCCGACTTTGTCATTCTATCAACCACAACCAAACAGAATCAAAACACTTTCTAGTCTTAGGCAACCCAACCATAAAATCCATGTTGATTTCCCCCTACTTCCAAGTAAGAATCTCTATATCTTGGGCTAGGGTACCCGGTCTTTGATGCTCGGCTTCCACTTGTTGGCAATTGTGGAAACCGAACACAAACATAGCAATGTCTTTCTTCATACCATCCCTCCAAAATACTTCTCTTAAATCTCTATACATTTTTGTAGAACCAAGGTGAAAAGAGTAGGAAGAATTATGAGTCTCATCAAGAATTTTCTCTTTCAAGTCATCCACACTAGGAACAAACAACCTACCTTGTTACCTAAAGCACCATCTATCCCTTAGGAGAAAACCTTTACCTTGTCATCTCTCACCAAGGCCTTTAATTTTAATAAAGTGGGGTCAAGATCTTGCTTTGCCTTCACCTCATATATCAATGAAGATTTGGAACTATAAACCACCATTACTCCACCATTCTCAACTTCCCCCAACCTAACTCCCAACCTAGCCAACTGATGGACCTCTCTAGCCACCTCTTTGCCACCATCATTAATATGAGCAAGGCTACCCATAGATACCCTACTCAAAGCATCGGCCATAACATAAGCCTTATCGGGGTGATAATGCACACTCATATCATAATCTTTAAGAAGCTCTAATCACATTTGTTGTCTCAAGTTGAGATCTTTTTGGGTGAACACATATTGGAACTTTTATGTTTGATGAACACATCAACATACACCCCATACAAGTAATGGTACTAAATTTTCAAAGCAAATACCATGGCGAACAACTAAAGATCATGGGTAGGATAATTCTTTTCGTGCACCTTAAGTTGTCTAGAAGCATAGGCTATCACCTTACAATTTTTCATGAATACACAACCCAAACCAATTCTTGAGGCATCACAATACACAACAAACCCTTCTAATCCTTCCATTAGTGACAAGATAGGAGCGGAGACAAGCTTACCTTTCAAGGATTGGAAACTTTTTTCACACTCATCGGTCCACATAAATTTGGCCTTCTTTTGAGTCAACATAGTCATAGGAGAAGCAATAGAATAGAACCCATTCATAAACCTCCAGTAATAACCCGCTAAGCCCAAGAAACTTCTAATATTCGTGGAGTCAAATGTCTAGGCCAATTTCTAATCACTTTCATCTTTTTAGGATCCACCATAATACCATTCTCTGACATCACATGACCTAGATAGGCAACCTCTTACAACCAAAACTCACATTTCTCATACTTAGCATATAAATTTTCTTCCCTTAATTTTTGTAGCACCACCCTAAAATGACTCATATGCTCCTCCTCACTATGGGAATAGATAAAAATATCATCAATACATACCACCATAAACAAATCCAGGTAGGGTTTGAAGACCCTATTCATAAGATCCATTAAGATAGCCAGTGCATTGGTTAACCAAACAGACATAACCACAAATTCATAGTGCCCATACCTGGTCCAAAAGGTCGTCTTGGGAATTTCACACTCCCTCACCTTCACTTCATGTTACTTGGACCGAAGATTAATCTTAGAGAAGTGACTAGCCCTTGATGTTGGTCAAATAGATTATCAATCCTTGGTAAAGGGTACTTATTCTTGATAGGGACTCTATTAAGTTGCCAATAATCAATGCACATCCTAAGGGACCCATCCTTCTTTTTCACAAATAACACCGGTGCACCCCAAGATGATTGGCGAAGCCTAATAAAACCCTTCTCCAACAAATCCCTCAATTGCTCCTTTAACTTCGTCGGGGCCATACGGAAAGGGGGAATAGAAATGGGTTGAATATCGAGAAGAAAGTCGATACCAAAGTCTATTTTCCTTTTGGGAGGAACACCAAGAAGATCATTAGGGAAGATACCAAGAAATTCATTAACCACCGGAACTGACTCTATTGGAGGGACTTGGACTCCACATCCCTAACCTTCACAAGATTATAGTGACACCCCTTAGAAATCAACTTAGGGGCTTTAATGCAAGAAATGAATCTACCCTTGACCACCACGTCATGACTCCCACTCAAGAACGGGTTCATTTGGAATTGGAATTTGACCCTACATGCTCTACAATCAATAAAAGCATAGTATGCATGCAACTAATCCATCCAAAGAATGACATCAAAATCCACTATATCAAACTCAACATAATCACAAGGCAATATTTTCCTTGCATTATAGTTAGTGTTTGTTTTAGTTTGTTTTTGAATCACAACTCCCCCTTGCTCCATTTAGAGATTTTAGTCATAAATACTAAAAATGATTTGTAGTGAAGTCTTTTAGTCAAGCCCTATTTTCCTTATGGATTTGACCCTAACCTTGGTTAGGTTAATTACTGATAGCGATCAATTTCTTATTGGAGCGTGATCATCATCAGCAAGTATGCCCTTTCATAGTCTTTGAGTATTATGCTATATTCCTCTATATATTGTAAAACCTAAAAGATCAAGTTCTAACCTCCTGATGAGCCCATTCTTTAATGAAAGGGTAGTGACTCCGCTATTAAGGGTCGATTTATTTCCTACCTCAAGGCTCAGAAGATGATCTCTAAGGGGTGCATTTATCATATTGTGAGAGTCAAGGATGTGGAGTCTAAATCACCTACTCTTGAGTCAGTTTTGGTGCTGAATGAGTTTTCGAACATGTTCCTCGAAGACTTGCTCGGTAATCCTCCTGAAAAGAATGTAGACTTTAGCATAGATCTTCTTCCGAATACTCAACCTATCTTTATTCCTCCTTATCGCACAGCACCGACTGAGTTAAAGGATTTGTAAGAGAAGGGTTTTATCAGGCCAAGTATATCTCCATGGGGTGCTCCGATATTATTTGTAAGGAAGAAAGATGGATACCTTCGGATGTGTATCGATTATAGGGAATTGAATAAGGTAATTAAAAATAAGTATTCGTTGCCTAGGAGCAATGACCTATTTGATCAACTCCAAGGGGCTACTCACTTTTCAAAGATCGGCATCACAATACACAACAAACCCTTCTAATCCTTCCATTAGTGACAAGATAGGAGCGGAGACAAGCTTACCTTTCAAGGATTGGAAACTTTATCAGTTGAAGGTTAGAAAGTGTGATATTCCCAAGATAGCTGTTCGGATGAGGTATGGGCACTTTGAGTTTGTGGTGATATCGTTTGGAATAACTAATGCACAACTCCATGTTTATGGACCTTATGAACTGGGTGTTCAAGCCATTCCTTGATAGCTTTGTGGTTGTCTTCATGATGATATTCTTATTTATTCCCGAAGTGAGTGGGAGCATATGGATCATATTAAGGTTGGTTTTGCAAACCTTGAGAGAGAAGTTCCAAGTTTAGGAAATGTGAGTTTTGGTTGGGTAAAGTGGCTTTTCTTTGTCATGTGGTGTCCGGTGATGATATAAACATGGATTCGAAGAAGATTGAGGCCATGAAGAATTGGCCTAGGACGTTGACTCCTTCGAACATTCAAAGTTTTATTGGGTTGGTGGGTTATCACAAAAGGTTTGTTGAAGAGTTCTTATCCATTGTATCTCCTTGAATAAATTTACCCAAAAAAAGTTAAGTTTGTTTGGTTGGATGAATGTGAAAAGAGCTTCTAAACTTTGAAGGATCAGCTTACGCCGGCTCTTGTTTTGACCCTACCAAATGGTTTGGATGGGTTTGTGGAATATTATCATGCTTCTCGGATTGGATTGGGTTGTATACTAATGTGAAATGGTAAGGTGATAGCTTATGCATCAAGGCAATTAAGGTGCATGAGCGTAATTACCCGACTTATAAGCTCGAGTTACCGGCAGTGGTATTTGCCTTGAAAATTTAGAGACACTATTTGTGTGGGATACATGTAGATGTTTTCACCAATCATAAGAGCTTGCAATATGTGTTGACTCAAAGGGATCTTAATTTAAGACAAAGGAGATGGTTGGAACTCCCAAAAGACTACGACATGAGTGTTCAATATCATATCGACAATGCAAATGTCATAATCGATGCTCTTAGTAGTCTTTGTAGGGGAAGTATGGCTTATGTTGAGGAGGAGAAGAAGGAATTGGCAAGGGATGTTCACCATTTGGCTAGGTTGGGTGTTAAGTTGTCCGACTCCAATGACGGTGGTATATATGTTCAAAATGGAGCTGAATCCTCAGTGGTTTGAAAAGACCCTCACATGCTTTGGAATGCCCTATAATTGTAATTTTAATATATCTCAAAATTCATGCATGATTTCAAACATTCAACTTCATATTCTCGATTAGGGTGCAAAATTGAATGGGAAATGGGTATAATCTGGATTTTAGAGGACCTGCAGTGAAAAATAATTTTTGCTAATTTTTGAATTCCAGTAGCTGTCCGTGCCCTGGCCGCGATGCACTAGGGGTATGGAGTAGTGTATTTTGTCAGGCGTGATTGGTCTGCGTCGTGCTAGGGATGCAAACCTATGCATTATTTTTCTTGGTTTTTCTATTTAGGCTAAGGGCATTGGGGTCATAGCCCCAGTCCCACTTAAAGGTAAAATCACCCATACTTAGCCACTTTTTAACTTTGTAACTCACAAAACCCTCTCTAAAAACTTTCTAAGACACTATCAATTCTCTCATTCAAATCTAAGGATTTCAACTTAATTTTGGAACTCAAGGACTCATTTCAAGCTCGTTTCAAGGAATTCAAGGTTTAACGTATGTGGCTCTTCATCCATGGGTCCTTTCACCCATGGATCCCAACCTTCTCTTTCTATGAAGCTTACATATTTTCAAGTTGTATTACCTATGGGTATCACTTATTATGCATTATGAACATAAATCATGTTGGGGGTTTTACTAAGCATTGATAGATTATATATGAATGTCTATTTCAAGCTTATTCCATGAATTGATTATGACTATTGAAACTATTCATATTTTGAGCTATGAAATTATGAGCTATTATGAGCTTTTATGATGGATTTCAAGGTACCCTACATGGGGTTTTACTACTATGTTGGTGGGTTGACATGCATTGAGTTTACTCTTCTTATTTCACTCTTGAATTGCATGATTTTGAAGAAGTATCATGAACCCACCATGTGATTGTTAAAATGACATGACGAGAATTCTTAAGCTACTGATGATCTATTACATGATTTACAAGTCAAGTGACTTTCTGATGATTAAGGGCTTTCAAGCATGCTTGAATTCATGAAAAGTACCTATGATGTTACAAGTATCAAGTTAAGCCCTATTTCAAGATTTTTACCTCTTGTGAGCCACTCATGTTAAAGTAAGGGCTTATATATGATTATAATCTATTCTCATGCTCAGGTTAGGCTCACTATTAGAGGTCAAACATGTTTATAAGTTACTCGAGTCATGTTCTTACAAGATATTCATGTTATTATTAAAGTATTATTATTTCAAGTATTTCGTAGGATTAATCAAGGGTCCATACTCCTTTCCTAAAAGGATGTATCACCATAGGATTATGATTATTAGCCTTGCTATACTAGTGGATCCATCTAGTGCATTTTATCATAAAATCCTTTCTAAAATGGGTCATGTTACCGTAACAAGGGTTACTTCATACGAAATAGGACATGTTCCCGTAAGCTAAAGTATGGTTTACCTTGGCAAATAGACCATCTCTTTACCGATGAGGGGTAATCATCGGGATTCCAAGTTGTAGCTCATTTAGTCTTACTCATGTCGATTAAGGTTTTTTCCCATATATGTATGGCATATTATACAAGTTGAATGATTTACAAGCATGACTTTTTACAAACATTGATCATTCATGCCATATTGAGATCATGTATATCCATTGCTTATGATTATGTATTTTCAATATATTGGCTTATGTCTTTGTTGAATTAACCCCTCATACTTAGTACATTCAAACATACTAACACATACTCTATGCCTACATAATATTACCATGTGGGGATCGTAGCTCCTTTTGATCATCCTCCACTTGGCTAGTTTAGTACTTCGGTGAAAAGCATTGGTGAGTCCTCAAGTCCGAGGACAATAGCTATATTACTCTTTCTCTGTTGAAACTTTTCTTTCATGTTGAACACTTTTTATCATAAAGGTTAGCCCGGAGAGTGTCTTGGTCCCCGCTCCATTCTAAGTAAGAGGTGTTGTTTGATATTATAAGGCATTTATGCTATGAGATTGACTCTTTTATTGCTTTTATGAATATCAAGAATTCCCTTAGTCCTGTTTCCCTTTCATTTATATCTTGAAATGCTTATTTTGCTTCCGCGACCAAGGATGTGTGATTTATATGATAAAAGGCTTGTTTGAAGTCCCTTCGGGTTCCCCATTAACCATGTCACATCTAGGCGCTAGGTTTGGGTCATGACATGGTTATTGGTGTAAAGGCTAAGGAAGATCTAGATCCATCCTGGGTTAAATTAAAGAAATTGGTTGCCAAAAAGAATATAAAGATTTTCTCCTAAGGGAAAGATGGTGTACTCTTATATCAA
Organism: Solanum virginianum; assembly: GCA_000787875.1. Classification (NCBI taxonomy): domain Eukaryota; kingdom Viridiplantae; phylum Streptophyta; class Magnoliopsida; order Solanales; family Solanaceae; genus Solanum; species Solanum virginianum. The sequence goes on from DF359050.1 coordinate 70,291, forward strand.
GATTGGCTATATGTTCCAAATGTAGGTGATCTTAGAAAGGTGATCATGATTGAAGCCTATAAATCTCATTATTCAATTCACCTAGGATCTGCTAAGATGTATCATGACTTGAAAGAGGTGTATTGGTGGCATGGTATGAAGAAGGACATAACTAAGTTTTTATTCGAATGCTTGAATTGTTAACAAGTAAAAGTAGAACATAAAGGCCCCTTGGGTTGGCTTAAGACATTGAGATTCCTAATTGGAAGTGGGACGATGTGAATATGGAATTTGTGGGTTTGCCTCAGACCCGAAGTCAATTTGACTCTATTTGGGTTATTGTTAACTAGATGACTAAGTCAGCTCACTTCCTATCAGTTAAGACTACTTTTGGTGCCGAGAATTATGTAAAGTTGTACATTCGAGAGTTGGTAAGGTTGTGTGGGGTACCTAGGTCTATCATATCGAATTGGTGTACTAAATTTACTTCCCACTTTTGGAGGTCATTTCAAAAGGGACATGGTACTAATGTCAAGTTGAGAACTACCTTTCATCCTCAAATCAATGGACAAGACAAGAGGACAATTCAGACCTTGGAGGACATGTTGAGGCTTGTGTGTTGGAGTTCAAGGGTAATTGGTATGACCATCTTTCACTCACTGAGTTTGCTTATAATAATAGCTTCCATGCTAGTATTTGTATGGCACCATTTGAGGCATTGTATGGTAGAAGATGTAGATCTCTAGTTATGTGGTTTGAGTTGGTAGAGGCGACTTTAATTGGCCTTAACTTGGTGATGAAGGCTATAGAGAAAGTGATGTTGATTAGAGAGAGGTTGAAGACGACACAAAGTTTTCAAGAGTCCTATTCGGATGTTAGAAAGAGGGATCTTGAGTTTCATGTTTGAGATAGGGTGTTTGTGAAAGTCTCACCTATGAAGGGAGTGATACATTTTGCAAAAAAGGGCAAGCTAAGTCCCCGGTATGTAGACCCTTATGAGGTTATTGAGCGGATTGGGAATGTGGCTTATAGGTTGGAGTTGTCCCCGGATTTGAGTTCTATCCACCAGGTCTTCCATATGTCTAATGTTGAGAAAGATGGCTAATGATCCTAGCACTATTATGCCTTTGGAAGGTATTGAGGTTGAAGAGAACTTGTCTTATGAGGTGTTCCAGTGGACATTTTGGATAGATATGTAAAACAGCTTTGTAATAAGGATGTGACTTAGGTGGAGGAACTTTAGAGGAACTAATATGTGGAGAGTGCTATGTGGGAGGCGGAGTTGGACATGATAAAGCAATATCCCTACCTTCTCCAATCTACTCAGGCGAAGGTGCTAGCTTCTTTCTCTTCTAAGTGGTCCTAATCCTTTAATCCTTGGGTCTCATGGCATGACATGCTTACATGTGCATTAAAATGATTTTTATAATGTTTTGAATGATTTTATTATATTTCGGCATAGGTTTTAAGAACTTTATTATTTTTAAATGATGAACTATGCATTGTATCTTGTGATTGGAAGTTTCATGTTCTAAGTCAAGCCTTTCAAGCCTTGTTCTTGCACATTCGGGGACTAATGTTTACAAGAGAGAGATGATATAATGACCCAGGTATTTTACAACTTCATCGGAAATTGAGAATTTCGTTTTGGACAAAATTTGGACCAAGTGTTATTCAAGGGAAACCACACAGCCAGTATGAGGTCACACGAGTCGTGTGGCTTCCAGTGAGACAACACTCGGCCTTAATTTTGTGTTGGCCCTTGGTGTGGAGTAACAAGCTGAGGCACGCCATACTGGCACCCCACACGGGCCATTTGACACTTCACGGACCATGTGGAGGTGCCGTATGGTGGCTTGAGCTTGAAACCTCACCAGTGGGACTAACCGAAGGGACACGGCCACTCACACTGCTCATGTACTCTCACACGGGTCATATGGACAATTGTATGGCTTCCGGATTGAAAATTATTCTAAGTATCAAATCACCATCTCGTAATGTTTTCAGGAATTTTTACAAGTGTAGGCTTACGGGCACCTACATGACCCATGTAGCTTCACACGATACATCTGGCCCATTCGTGTGGCTCACATTTTTGCCAAAATTTTTCTAAATGTTGGATGATGGTTCTAGACTTCTATAAAATGAATTTTTGTCTAAGTATTAGTTCATGGGCACTCCACATAGACTGTGTAGTGCCACACAGCCCATGAACCCGCCCTTGAAGGGATGACAAACAATTTTTACATCTGTTTCATTAATGCCGCTTTCTATGCTATTCAAAGACTTCCTAATAACATGAACCCTATTCGTAATATTCAGAGTCACTCCTCACATTTTGGATCAAGCCAAACTCAATTCTTCTTCAACTTTCTCTTGGGATTTCCTTCATTGGGAGGTATGTGGGTTTGATCTTTAGTTCCTTCCAACCAAAGATACCCAAATCTTTTCAAATTTTCATGACTTTAAGCTCTCTTTGAATATGGGTTTTCACTATTTGGATTTCGTAATTAAATTAATGTATGGGATGTACCTATTTGATGCTTTTAAGTTACTTTAAGACCTATTTTGAAACTAAGTTTTTGACATCCTTTTGTAAGATGTCTTTGGCTGATTTACAATCAATTCTGAGTAAAAATTCTTTGTTAACTAAGTCATCTTGGAATTTAGTAATGCAAAGCCTCTATTTGACAAGCTTAAGAAGAACCCTCCTCTTGGACTATAGACCACACTAAAGCGGTAGTTACCATTAAAAAAATGGTTAAAACCTTTCCTTGCTTAGGCATACCCAGACCTGATGCTTTTATGATTTCAGAGACTGATGCCTCAGACATAGGTTATGGAGATATTCTCAAGCAAAGAATCAACCCCGAGTCTAACAAATAACTTATTAGATATGCTTCAGGAGTTTGGAACTCTTCCCAGAAAAATTACAGTACCATTAAGAAAGAAATACTTTCTGTTGTTCTTTGCATTACTAAATTCCAAGATGACTTAGTTAACAAAGAATTTTTACTCAAAATTGATTGTAAATCAGCCAAAGACATCTTATAAAAGGATGTCAAAAACATAGTTTCAAAATAAATTTTTGCTCATTGACAAGCTTTATTATCCAGTTTTGATTTTCAAATTGAATACATTAAAGGAGAAATTAACTCTCTTCCTGATTTTCTAACCAGGGAATTTTGGCAGGGAAAATCATGCATCCCTCAGGACCAAGAACACCAAGTAGCAGTCCCTTCAAGAGGGAAGATAAACAACCATTGATAAAACCTTTCAATATTAGGACATCTTTGGAGAACAATAAGTTTTCAGTCCTAGCGTCAGTCGCAAATCCAGGTTTAACAATAAACCCCTTTCCAGCTCTTCCGAGCTTAGCTTCATCCTTTTCTAGAGTAGGGACCAATGAGTGTGAGAAGAGTTTCTAAACATTGAAAGACAAGTTTGTGTCCGCTCCTATGTTGTCACTCTGGATGGGCTTGAGAGATTTGTGGTGTATTATGACGCTTCCCGGGTTGGTTTGGGTTGTGTGTTGATGCAAAATGGTAAGGTCATAGCTTATGCTTCTAGACAACTAAAGGTACATGAAAGGAGCTACCCTACCTATGATTTAGAGTTAGCCGCCATTGAGTTTGCATTAAAGATTTTGTGTCACTACTTGTACGAGGTGTATGTGGATGTGTTCGTTGATCATAAGAGCCTCCAATATGTCTTCACTCAAAAGGATCTTAACTTGAGGCAAAAGAGATGGTTAGAACTTCTTAAAAACTATAACATGAGTGTGCATTACCATCCTGGTAAGGAAAATGTTGTGACATATGCTTTGAGTCGGGTGTCCATGAGTAGCCTAGCTCATGTTGATGGTGGTGATAAGGAAATGGCTAGGGAGATGCATCAATTGGCTAGATTGGGGGTTAGGTTGAGAAAGTTTGGTTATGATGGTGTTGTTATTGTTGATGGGTCTAAGTCTTAATTGGTCGATGAGGTGATAGCAAAACAAGATCTTCACTTCTCCTTGCTCGAATTGAAGGCCTTGGTGAAATAGGGCAAAGTAGAGGTTTTCTCCCAGGGGGAGATGGTGCACTAAGGTACCAAGGTAGATTGTGTGTGCCTTGTGTTGGTGGTTTGAGGGAGAAGATCCTTGATGAGGCCCATAATTCTTCTTATTCTATCCACCCCGTTCCACCAAAGTCTATAGAGACTTGAGGGATGTGATTGGTGGGGAGGCATGAAGAGGGACATTGCCAAATCCGTGTCTAGTTACCATAGTTGTCAACAAGTTAAAGCAGAACATCAAAGGTCAGGTGGCCTAACCCAAGTCATAGAGATTCCCACTTGGAAATGGGAGGTGATTAATATGGATTTTGTGGTTGGGTCAAGATTTTGTGGTGATTAATAAAACCTCCTACAGGCTATAGAACACTTTACGGGTCGTATAGGACTATCATAGGTTGCAAATCCAATTTTGTAGCAACAATGTACAAGAGCCCGATTACGAGCCTTAGAACATAATATGACCCATAAAGTGTTCGTGAGGCATGCCGATCCATTTATCCTATTTTATTTAGTTTTTATAATACTTTTCAAAAAGTTATCAGAGAGTTGAAAAGTTTGAGAGAAAAAATAGTGAGATTGAGTAGATAAAATATTGGAGAGTTTTGAGAAACACTTGTACTTTGATTTGATCTTATAATATTGTTATTCTCATTGAAGCTTGGATTTATTTATTTTTAAGTTAATTGTGTAAGTGCTCTATTATGCTATTCCAATTCATAAGTCTTACATCTAGACAAATCATGAGTAGCTAAATCTACAACTAGGGTTGTGGGAATCATGAAGAACTAACAAGGTAAAACCTGATAATTCACAATTCTTAGAAAGTGTGCATGCATGTATTAATTAACTCTCTTTGTTTTGGCATGTTTTGTGGTGGTAGCCTACATTAGAAAATGCTTACTATTGCTGAATGGACCAAAGTAGTAATGAATAGAAAAAATATTTATTAACAGGATTCGATTGTTGTATTTTCATCTAATCAACCGAACAAGGCCAAGGGAAGTTGTACTGGGACTAATAGGTAATTATTAGTAATGCACACTGCGGAGATGGTCCAAGTCACATAGTGAAATTTGCCTCTCTCTTAGACCAAAAGGTTTAGTGAATTTAACTTACCGTCCTGCATATTACATACTAGAAATGAATTAGGCTATCCGGTGATACTATGTTAGGGAATCATGGGGAACACAATACCTAGTTTCTCTCCATATTGGTCAGACTCTTGTTTTAGTTAGGTTTACTTTTCTACTTGTTATTGGTACCCACCTATTGTGGAGATAAGTAGGTTAATTACTTAAATTGCATTAATTGAATTCTCCTAAGTCTACATATTCTTTATGGGTTTGACCCTAACCTCATTAGGTTCTATTTCTTGACAACAACCACTTTATCTTCGAAAAGGAGGTATAACTTGGGTAACATCATTCTTCAAGTACTTATTTACCTGATAAGGGAGTAAGTGTATATTCCTCTTTACCATCAAATAATTTCTTATCTCTTCAAAAGGATGATCATGAGGTAAAAATATACGTTAACCCATGTAACACATCTTACGACTATGCTTGAGATATCGAGAACAAGTATTATGATTGCAAGTGGGGCATGCCCATTTCCTCTTGGTGCTCTATCCCGCAAGCATTGCCAATGTTGGAAAATTACTAACTATCAGTAAAGCTACACACAACATAAATGTTTGATTAGTTACAATATCATATGTTCTCACTCCCACTTCCTATAGTTCTTTCAACTCTGCAATTAGTGGTTGTAAGTGTACATTAATATCATTTCCTAGAGATGATGGGCCTAGAATAATCATTGGGAACATTATGTACTCTGATTTCATGCAAATCCATGGTGATAAGCTGTTATTAATTAACATAAACATCCATTTGCTGTGGAAGACCAAACATTATGAGAATTATTAGCAAAGTCGGGGTGTAAGGAATCAAAATCCTTCCAAGCTCCTCCATCAGCAGGATGTCTTAAATTTCCATCTTTGGGTCGCTCTGTATCATGCTATCTCATTGTTATAAATGTTGCAGAATACATGACTATTCTCTGAAGCCTGGGCTTTAAAGGGAAGTATCTTAAAACCTTCATCATGATTTTACTGACCTTATTTGGTAAGTCATTTCATACATTCTTCCATCTCGAAGATCCACACATAGAGCAATCATTTAACTTTGCATTATCATTCCAAAATAACGTGCAATGATTAGTGTATGCATGAATTTTCTCATAATGAAGACCCAAATCTTTTATCACATTTTTTTCCTTATAAAAAGACTCAAATATCTAAGCAAATGGAAATGCCTATTTTATCAAGTCTGACAAGTATGAGAAGGTCACATCACTGAACCTGTGAATGCATTTAAGCAATTATAATCGGATGGTAAAACTCAACATAGAAATTTTTTTACACCCCGGATACAACTCTTGTTTTCCATCATCTACTACTTTACAGAATTGTTTTGCATCTTCAAATGGTCCCTCTTGCCCTCCTTCATGTCTTAGGTGATCTTCTACATTTTGAAAAACATCATGTAGAAGTTTACCAATATCATCATACATGTTTGAAGTGTCTTAATCATTGGTTGGCTGCGGTGTATTTCTTGAGGAAAATCCTTCTCCATGAAAAACCTATTTGATGTATCAATGAAAAAATTCATGACATATCAATTATGATTAAAGCACTTCTTACAAGGACATAATATTTCATTTCCTTGGGAAGCTCATTCTGCCTTATCAAGAAAATCGTTAAATCCATGAATATATTCATTAGTGGATCTTCTGAGATCCATCCAACTTTTATCTTCTGCATCTATTAAATCTCCCACGTGACATGAGAAAAATATTATAACCAACAAATTAATGAGTATAAACAATACCAAAAGAACTTAACTTTTCAAAGTTTTAGATTATCTTGAGCTATTAACCAAATCTCATACTTCTACGTCTTGAACACTAAATATTGCAGTGTTAACAGTAAAACACAACAAATATTGAGATGTTAAGGGTCATAGCACTTTCTACCATTTAAGAAGTTTTATATAAAAGGATGGCAAAGAATCAAAATCAAAGTTAATTATAATAAGCTAGTATTTCAACATCCTACCTCTCTTGTTGGCTTTGTGTTGTCCATAAACCAATTGTAGTAAACAATAAGTCTTGACTCTTGCCAAGCATACTTCCTACAAAAATGAGAAAATCACATCAATACAACATCGAGTTTTATTTTCTTTTAAGTATTGAGGATAAGATAACATCACACTTAACATCTTTTATATCATTTACCAAAGAAAATAAGATAATAAATTATACATACAATAATACATAGGACATAAGATCCTTATACAACACTGAAATTCATCACTAAAATGAAGAATAATAACATATTGATAAAGGCTTGAGAAGCAACAACGGAGACCAAGAATAAAAAGATAGGTTGCATAATGTTTTTATGACCTGTTCTTTCATAATAGGACAACAAAAAATAACAAGAAAGGCTGCACAAGGTTGGTATGACGTTCTTTCATGATTTTCTTAATAATTAGACCTTAGGAGAGAATAACATCAAATTAGAGTAGTGATTTTCATGAGAGTACTACTGATTTTCAATTATAAATTTATGTTATAAAACTTTAATTCTTTGGTGTAAGATTTTCATGCTCTCTCAGCTTCCTTTTTAAGACATACAAACTCGAGATAAAAATCACTCGTAAGAAAAAAGAAACTAAAATTATAGTATAATCATACTAAACTTCTATTACATCATTTAGGTACGGAACTCACACCCTTGTTTAGGTATGAAACTCAAAAGAACATGACAATTGTCATAAAATTTACCTCTATTTGGTGAACCATGTCCCTAATATGTAAACTCAAGCTGAAAATCTAGGATGTCAAGTGCACAGAATAGAAGTTTACTAAACTAATGATTATGGAGATTTTATTGTAAAGATATGAAACCATGGAGGAAATTCATTTAATATATATATGGGCATCAGAATAGCTGAGAAGTAAATAGAGCGGTAGAGCTGCTGCAAATCCTAAATGATTTCCTAAGAGTAACTGTAGCTTCTGACATGACAATTTGAAAGCAACATAACAAGGGATATTTTACCATGAAATCATTTTGCTGGAATTCGAAAGATTAAAAAAACAAAATATTACACAATAAGCAGAAATTAGGCATCTAGCTGCAATAAATAAGCAAAAATCAGAATATCGCAAATAAAGTGATTAGAACCTGAAGATTTGTCGCTCCACTGAGAAGTTGAAGATTCCTTAGAGAAATTAGGAAGAAAAATACTGAAAAAGATTAAGAGAATAAAGACTTCACAATTATTTAACAATTCATATATAACCCATATGTATTATTGAAGTTGAACAGAGGAAATTGAGGCTCACATCGGTGTTAAGCTCGAGCAAAATGAGAGTCTAACCATACCTTGACTGCAAAAACCACTGTAAAAATCTGGGAGCATGCACCACCAAGATACAGAATAGAAAACCTCAAAATACTTGATAAATTAGGTTAAAAGGGAATAAATATTAACAAAATATTAGCACCATTTTTCAAGTTATACTCGAGCACCAACATAACTCATCTCCAATACAAAACAAATGCTAAATAATATTTTCCCAATTGATATCGAGAAAGTTAGGCTCAAATATATGTTATGCTCGGCAACAAGAGAGTCCAGCACCAACATGGTTGCAGAAACCACCAGAAAGTCTGGGAGAATGCATGATACATGTTAGATTAACTCAAATGTTTGATTAATGAGCTGAAGAGGGAACTAAAAACAAAAAATAAATCAAACTCATTTCTCTGATCTATGTTTAAGTTCACATAAAAGAGAGTCCACCAATGTTGTGTCCATAAAGACCATCAGAAAATTTGGTTGCATTTCCTCCAGAGATATGAGGCAGATAACCTCAAATGTCCCATTAAACAGATCAGAAGGGAATTAAGATTTGACAAAAACCATCATCGCCTAACTTATAATGAATTTTGGTTCACTTTAACATACCTAACTAAAAACACAAATCAAAATTCTAGCAACAAAATTAATTAAAAATAATAATTTGACTTGTAAAATTAAAAATCAATCCTCTCGAACACTTTGCATAGAGAGTTATCAAATCTTTATGGAACATGAAATACAATTGCTAAATGAGAAATAGATTTTCTAAAGCACAAAAGATTTTATGGTCTACCTAAATTAGAACAAATAACACAAATATGCCCACTGGAACAAATAATATAGATGTGGCCTAAATTAGAACAAATAACACAAATGCGACCTAAAATATCAATCTTTTGATTTGTTTTAGAAAGTATATGAAAACTTTGAAATCATGGATAACAAACTGAGGGAACTTCAAAATAGTACTTTATATGCTAAATAACACTGGAGCTTCATGTCACGACCCAACCCCGTGGGCCATGACTAGTGCCCGGATGGCCATCCAAACACAATCACCAAACCAAATTTCCAAATAGATGACTTATGTTCACAAAAATTTTGACAGAGTTTCTTTTGTTTTATATACTAACCCAAAATAACCCTACACTCAGAAAAATTCTAACAAATGCAACGCAAAAGAAACAAAACATCATATACATATAGAATGGCCGACAAGGCCACAATGGCCGGTAAACCACTCAACATACACATCCTACATGTCTAGTCATATACACTGGGCACAACCCACATATATAAGCGTCCACAGACCTCTAAACAAACTGACAGAATCATAGGACGGGACAGGGCCCCGCCGAACCATTGAGTAAACATATATGCACAATAAAAGAGAATGTATATGCCAAAAACAAGCTCCGGAGTAGGGGAACACATCAAACAGCAGAAGGAGGTCCTAAGCTGATGGGTCAGTAACTGCTCGTCAGTACCTGCGGGCATGAAACGTAGCCCCCGAAGAAAAGGAGGGTCAGTACGAAATACATACCGAGTATGTAAAGTAGAATATACAAAATATAAATCAAAGTAATAACTGAAGCAAAATTATAGTAAACTGGTGCATATCCAAAACATCCAAAATACTCACTTTCCAAGATACCAGATGCATATCCAAAACATCAAAATACACACTTTCCAAAATGTACAGAGTATGAACTGAGGGATAACTGAAAAAAAAGTACAAAAATCAAGTGCATATCCAAAAATATCAAAATGTCTACTTTCAAGATTCCAATCATGCATAGGCGCAAGAAATATGGTCGCCCGCCCGTCAATGGCGCCATAACACCAGAAAGTTGCAAAATCTCTGAATCCCTGTCACATATCAAATACAGGATAGGTGAGCCAGGCGCTACGTATCGCCGTCCCCGTACTCACCCAGCCCATACCATAACCAGAAATAGGATAAGTGAGACAGGCGCTACGTATCGCCGTCCCTGCACTCACCCAACCACAACATAATGAGCAAGTGAGCTCAGGTGTTACGTATCGCCATATCCCTGTACTCCCGCGCCAGTGAGCCAGGTATTACGTATCGCCATATCCCTGTACTCACATATCATACATCACAACACAGAAATAGCATAAGTGAGTCGGGCGCTACGTACCGCCATCCCCATACTCACCCAGCGTAGCATAGCACCCAACACCACATAACAGACAAGTGAGCCGGGCGCTACGTACCACCATCCCCATACTCGCTGCCCAAATCCAACATAACTCCGGAGTGTATCATAATGCGCACGATAATTAACTGGCCCGAAAACTGGTGAATGATATCAAAATGGGCACGAGCAAAGTAGTGAATAATCATATGCATAAAATCATTATCATAAATTCAAAGGATAAGTAAAATATTCATATCTAAAATCAGAATAATATTTATTACAACTCCTTTCAAAATTTACCAAAATCGCATAAAGGGGCGGTGCGGGACCCATGGCCGGTGGGAACCCGAACTGACCCAACCTACGAAGAACATACTCATCCTAAATCACACAAACTCCTACAAGGCAGGACCCATGGCCGGTGGGAACCCAAACTGGCCCAGCCTACGGAGAACATACTCATCCTAAATCATACAAACTCTTACGAGGCATTTCAAAATGGTTTCCAAGGCAATCCGAGCTTCCTATGAAAAGTTACAGACATTTATACTTTCCAAAATCATTAAAACATAAATTCTTGTAAAATTTATCAAACTTTTACATATTCTTGCAACTTATAAATTTTAAAAAACATAGAAAATAATATTAGGACAAATTTACAACTCTAGAATGATCATAGTATACTACTTAAGCAATAATTCATAATTCCAACACAATATAACACTACACAACACCACCTATTATACATATACCACATGGCCACACCCACCATACATACAATTCCTTTCCAACCTTCCATATTTCATAATTTTCCTTCATTTTAAGATACTACAACATAGATACAACCTTCACAACACATAAAATAACATTAAACCATACCTTTTCCTTTCAACTTCACACTTGAGCTAAGGTTTCCAAAAATGAAGAAAAAGGTGTTTTCTTGCTCCAACAACACCTTCAAGCTACTTAGGGGACTCAATATAGTAGGCTTGTAACATCAAAATAATTTTGGAGTGAATAAAAATGAATTTCAAAATTTTCATACCTTGGCAGAATGTTCTTCAAGCTTTCCCAACGTACCTTAGTGTCTAAGGGGCCCATCTCCCCCTTGGAAGAAAACCTCTATCTTGCCCTCTTTCACCAAGGCCTTCAACTCAAGCAAGGAGGAGTCTAGATCTTATTTAGCTATCACCTCATCAATCAAAGAAGATATAGATCTATCAACAACAACAACACCATCACCCATAACTTCCAACGTCATCCCCGATCTAGTCAAATTTAGCTATCACCTCATTAATCAAGGAAGATTTAGAATCAATAACAACAACAAAACCATCACCCACATCGTCCAACCTCACCCCCAATCTAGCTAATCTATTCACCTTCCGGGCCATCTCCCTATCACCATCATCCACATGATCTAGGCTACCCATAGACACTCGACTCAAAGCATCTGCCATAACATTAGCCTTACCCGGATGATAATGCATACTCATGGCATAGTCCTTAAGGAGTTCTAGCCACCTTCTTTGTCTCACGTTAATATCGTTTTGAGTGAAGACATATTGAAGGTTCTTATGATCGGTGAAGACAGCAACATGCACCCCATACAAATAATGTCGCCAAATCTTTAATGCAAACACCACGGCGGCTAATTCAAGATCATGGGTAGGGTAGTTCTTTTCATGCACC
>DF359050.1:91854-104628 GCA_000787875.1 Solanum virginianum
CCTATGCCAAGTATGAAAAATGTGAATTTTGGTTGAAAGAGGTTGCCTTTCTAGGTCATGTGGTGTCGGGGAATGGTATTAAGGTGGATCTAAAAAAGACAGAAGCAATTAGAAATTGGCCTAGACCTGACTCCATCAGACATTAGAAGCTTTTTGGGCTTAGCAGGTCCCATAACTGAGTTGACTCAAAAGAAGGCTCAGTTTATGTGGACCAATGAGTGTGAAAAGAATTTCCAAACCTTAAAGGATAAGCTTGTCTCCGCTCCTATCTTGTCTCTACCGAAAGGGTTTGTTGTGTATTATGATGCCCCCCGAATTGGTTTGGGTTGTGTTTTGATGCAAAATGGTAAGGTGATAGCTTATGCCTCTAGGCAACTTAAGGTGCATGAAAAGAATCATCCTACTCATGACCTTGAATTGGCCATCGTGGTTTTTGCTTTGAAAATTTGGCATCATTATTTATATGGGGTGCATATTGATGTGTTTACCGATCATAAGATTCTCCAGTATGTGTTCACTCAAAAAGATCTCAACTTGATACAACGAAGGTGCTTAGAGCTTATTAAGGATTACGATATAAGTGTGCATTATCATACCAGTAAGGCTAATGTTGTGGTCGATGCTTTGAGTAGGGTTTCTATGGGTGGTCTAGCACATGTTGATGATAGGTGCAAAGAGGTGGCTAGAGAGGTTCATCGGTTAGCTAGGTTGGGAATTTGGTTGGAGAAGGTTGATATGGTCGTATTGTGGTTGTTGATGGTTCAAAATCATCGTTGGCTGATAAGGTAAAAAGAAAGCAAGATCTTGATCCCTCTTTGTTAGAATTGAAGGCCTTGGTGAGAGATGGCATAGTGGAGGTTTTCTACTAAGGGGGAGATGGTGCCTTTAGGTACCAAGGTAGGTTGTATGTGCCTTGTGTGGATGACTTGAGAGAGAAGATTCTTGATGAGGCTCATAATTATTCCTATTCTATTCACCCAGGTTCTATAAAGATGTATAGAGATTTGAAGGAAATGTTTTCATGGGGTGATATGAAGAGGGACATTGCTAAGTTTATGTCTGGTTGCCATAATTGCCAACAAGTCAAAGCCGAACATCAAAGGCCAACTGGCCTAACCCAAGATATAGAGATTCCTACTTGGAAGTGGGAGGAAATTAACATGGATTTTGTGGTTGGGTTGCCTAAGACTAGAAGGGCTTTGATTCCATTTGGGTTATGGTTGATAGAATGACAAAGTCGGCTTATTTCCTACTAGTTAAGACTATTTATGGTGTCGAAGATTATGCTAAGTTATACATTCATGAATTGGTCAGATTGCATGGGGTGCCCTTGTCTATCATATCGAATCATGGTAGTCAATTCACTTCTCTCTTTTGGAGGTCCTTCCACAGGGGTCTTGGTACCAAGCTAAAGCTTAGTATGGCCTTTCACCCTCAAATGGATGGCTAAGCCAAAAGAACTATCCAAACTCTTGAGGATATGCTTAGAGCTTGTGTTTTGGAGTTTAAGGATACTTGGGATGATCATCTTCCACTTATTGAGTTTGCTAAAATCTTATACCGATGTGAGAAAAAGGGATCTTGAATTTAAAGTTGGTGATTGGGTCTATTTGAAAGTTTCACTCATGAAGGGTGTGGTTCATTTTGGTAAGAAGGGTAAATTAAGTCCAAGATTTGAGGGTCCTTATAGGGTGTTGAGGAGGATTGGTAAAGTGGCCTATGTGTTGGAATTGCCCAATGACATGAATATGGTTCATCCGATCTTCCATGTGTCTATGTGGAGGAAATGTATGGGTGACCCAAATGCTACTGTGCCATTAGATGTTGTGGGTGTTGTTGAAGACAACATGACTTATGAAGTGGTCCCAATAGATATTTTGGATAGACAAGTGAAGAGGTTGAGGAACAAGGATGTTGCATCTATCATGGTTCTTTGGAGAAACTAACAAGTTAAGAGTGCCATATGGGAAGCCAAGGCGGACATGCAAAAGCGATATCCTTATCTCTTCCATTCTACTCAAGCCTAAGGTACTAATTCTAAGTCTCCTATGTGATTTCAAGTCTTATGTTTCAGCCTTTATGTCATTTGCATGCATTCATGTTGATGTTGACAAGTTCATGGTGAATTTAACACTTATGTTGAGATTTTTGAAAATAGTGTTTAAGTGTATTATTGCATTCTTGTTGGGGCTGATTTTTTCAAGATTACTCTTCTTATTTACATTTCTTTGACATTCGTGGATGAATGTTCTCAAGGGGAAGATATTGAAATGATCTCAAAAAGTGCCTAATATGTGCCTCGAAAATGTTCATATATCTCAAAATCCGTGCGTGATATCAAAGATTCGGCTTCATATATGGGATCAAGGGGTAAAATTGAGTGGGAAATGGGTCTAACCCCAATTTTAGAGCAACCGTATCAAAATTCAAAAATTCAAAAATGCAATTTCCAGAGAGCTCTCTGCGCCCTGGCGTAACGCGGCTAGGGTGCGAAGATGTGTAATTTTTAACCAATTGTTTTGGTTGTCAGTCCAAGGCCTTTGGGTCTTGGGCCTAAGTCTTCCCATGCGTAAAAACATCTGTACTTAGCCATATTTCACCTTCATATCATAAAAGACATTTCCCAAAATCTTCTCAAACACTTAGACAAATATTTCATACAAAATCAAGTGTCCCAAACTCATTTCCGAATTCAAGAAATTTATTCAAGCTTTAAGTTCTCATCTCAATCTTCATCAAGGAATTCTCCAAAGTTGAGGTATGTGGGTTTCAACCATTGGGTCCTTTCACCCAAGGTGCCTAAGCTTCCTTTTTACATAAATTAGATGTTTCTAAGTTGATTTACTTATGGGTTATCTTATTATGAATTTGACTATGAACTATGTTGGGATTTTGTAAAGTGTAATTGTTTAAGCATGTTTTGAGCTATGAATCTAAGAATTAGTTTTGATGAGGGGTTTTAATGTATTTTGCAAGGTGGTACTACCAAGTGTTGGTGTTTTGAGCTATGAATCTATGATCTATTTTGAGATTTGATGAAGGGTTTCAATGTATATTGCATGATGGTACTACCAAGTGTTGGTGGGTTGATTTACTTCAAGTTTTCTTGCATGATTTCACTCTTTAATTGCATGGTTTTATACTAGCATTACACACTCATCAAGTGTTTGATAAAGTATCTGGTTTAGGGTTCTTAAGCCATTGATGATCCATTACATGACCTATGACTTGAATAACTTTATGATGATGAAAGGAAGGTATATATGTGTTGAATTCATGAAAAGTATTTATAGTGTTGCAAGTTGATCACACCTAGTTGAGGGAGTGCTATACCTCAATCACCATGGATGGTAGGGTGTGACAACAATCAATCACATTATGGGGTTAATACCTCAATCACCATGGATGATAGGGCGTGACAATCATCAACTAATTGAGGGTTTGATACCTCAATCACCATGGATTATAGGGTGTGACAACCATCAACCAATTGAGGGGTTGATACCTCAATCACCATGGATGGTAGGGTGCGACAACCATTAACTGATTCGGTCTCTTACTACATATGTAATATGTTCTATATAAGCATATTTTACTTCAAGCCTCAGTCATGCATGCCATATTGCTATATGCTCATTTATTGCCTAATTATGCATTTCGATTATGTTGCCTATCTCTTATTGTATTGTATCTTATATACTTAGTACATTTAAACGTATTAATGCATACTCTATACCTATATGATGTTAGCATATAGGAACCGGAGCTCCTCACGATCATCCCTATCCTCCTCCATGTGTCTAGTACTATATCTACAAAGCAAGAGTGGTGAGTCCTCAACTCTAAGGACGATATCTTTTGTTCTTATGTTATGCAAAGACTCTCTTTCTTTTATTGTATGCTTTTGACTACGAGGGTGAATCAGAAAGTTGTCTTGTCCCCCGTTCAATTCTAAGTTTAGAGGTATTGTTGGACAAGTTATGAAATGATGTTATAAGCTTTGACTCTCTTGACTCTTGTATGTTTTAATGCTATGAAAGTCTCCCTTAGTCCATTTGCCCTTATCTCTATTCTCTTATTGTTGTTTAATTGCTTATGCTCCCAAGGATGTGTAATGATATATTAAGAGGCTTGATTGAGGTCCCTTCGGGTTTCCTATTCACCGTGTCACATCTAGGCCCTGGGCTTGGGTCGTGACAAAGGCCTCAAGAAAACTACTGCAAATCAATGCATGTTTATCAAGAAATCCTCTAAAGATGATTTTGTTATCCTTCTACTCTATGTAGATGATATGATCATTGGGAAAAATATTTCAAGAATCAATTGTCTAAAGGTACAATTGAGTAAGTCTTTTGAGATAAAAAACTTGGGATCAGTAAAACAAATCCTTACCATGAGAATTACAAGAGATAGAGGCATCAAGAAGTTACGGGTATCTCAAGAGTACATCAAAAAAGTACTTTAGAGATTCAATATGGACACGGCTAAAACGGTTATCTGTCCTCTTGCTAATCACTTTTGATTGAGTTTCAGTATGTGCCCTTCTACTGACAAGGAGAAGGAAAAAATAGTTAGAGTACCATATGTCTCAGCAGTTGGGTATTTGATTGTATACCATGGTGTGTACACGACCAGATATTGCTCACTCGGTTGGAGTAGTGAGTGTTTCCTTTCGAATCCTGGAAAGGAACATTGGACAGCTGTCAAGTGGATTCCTAGGTATCTTCAAGGTACATCCAAAATATGGTTATGTTTTAAAGAGGCAGAGCCTGTGTTAGTTGGATTCATAGATACAGATTTAGCTGCTGATATTGACTTGAGAAAGTCTATATCAGGATACCTGATTACATTTGCGGGGGAAGCTGTGTCATGGCAGTCAAAATTGTAAAAGTGTATTGCATTATCCTCTACAAAAGTAGAATTTATAGCAGTAACAGAAGCTTGCAAAGAGTTGTTATGGATGAAGGGATTCCTCAAGAAACTTGGTGTCAAACAGAACAAGTTTAAGATGTTATATGACAATTAAAGTGTCATCCATCTTAGCAAGAATGCCTTTTTTCACGCAAAGTCCAAACACATAGACATAAGATATCATTGGATAACAGATGCATTAGACAATCAAAGTGTCATCCATCTTTGCAAGAATGCCTCTTTTCATGCAAAGTCCAAACATATCGATGTAAGATATCGTTGGATAACTGATGCATTGGAGAAGAAGTTGCTACAACTTCAAAAGATCCATACTAATGAAAATAGATCAGATATGGTGACAAAGATTTTGCAAACACTACAAGAAAATAGGTCTTTAATGAAGAAAAATTTAGTTGCTAAAAGTATAAATCCGGTCGTTATTAGTCAATAACGAGGGTAAAAATCCTGTAGTCACTAGTCGCTAGTAGCTCCATCATTAAAAGTTAACGACCAGATTAAATCCGGTCGTTAAAAAGGCTTTAACGACGACAAAAATCCAGTCATTATACCTTATTTTCAGCAACCAAATTTTTCCTTCACTAATTGATATTCTAGTTATTAAAAAAAAAAAAAGCAAGCCCAGTGCACTTCCAAGGAAGGGCCTGACCACAACGATCTATTATATGGTGGTCTTACCTTGCATTTCTGTTAGATGATGTTACTAAGGTTTGAACCTGTGACCTTCTAGTCACATGACAACAACTTTACCAATTACTCCAAGGCTCTCTTCAGTTCTAGCTATTAAAACCTTAATTATAACCACAAATCAAATCAGCAAAAGTGCAAACTGCATATGAATATACACACACAAACATACAAATACGTGCACATATAAAAATATACAAATTGATTATATTTATATAAAATTTCATAGTTCACTATAAAAAATGAAATTGCGAGTTACAAAAATATAGACATACAAATTTGTATGGTATTATATTTTTTAACTCTTAATAAAAGAAAAACTAGAATATCTTTAAACATTTTCTGAAATATGAAATGTATTCTTCCAGTGCTTCAAAATTTTCTGTCGCTTATACTTCTTTACATTTTCTCGGATGATAAATTCTTCAAACTGCATGATCTGTCAAAAGACAAGTATCAAAACTTCATGTAAAGTTATTAATAATACTCCTAATGACTATTATCTTCTTTTTTTCTTTTTTGCAAAATCAAAGATTAACCACAATGAAATATAAAATTTGTTTCTGTTCTCATAACCAAATAAAAAGAAAGTTGGGCTTTCTAGTTGTAGACATAATATTTGTTTTGTATTTTGTACCTTTAGTTATTGACTTTTTGCACGTTACTTCATGGATAAAATCCCCCCAACTTGTTTTAGTTTCACTTTTTATACTAATGGTATTCATCCTTAAGTTATTGACTTTTTGCACATTGCTTCATGGATAAAACCCCTAACTTCTTTCAGTTTCACTTCTTATAATAATGGTATTCACCTAATATAAATAATTTAATATCATTAAAATTATTATGAGATACAAATCAATTATATCATCTTAAATTTTAAATAATAAAAAAATCATGATTTCTTAATTAATTGTTGTTGATTACATGTCATGTAAAGCTTTTGAAATTTTCTGTTTGTAAAATTTCACGTTATACTTTTCTAACTCAAATGAATGATTTTTTTTTTGTATACACCTATTAGTTTCACAACCAATAATAGAAAAAAAAAATTGACACAATTGTTTTTATTAAAAGAAACATTACTACTGAATACTAATTCTTAAGTTTGTTGATCGAGGTAATTTGCAAGTGGAGAAACATCTATCCTCATGAGAAAAATTACTTACAACCAAATTTATATAACTTTTCTACCTTAAATTAATCTCATAAGCTCATAATTATATATTTAATATTATTACTTCTATTTCTAATTTTTTGTTTCATTACAATCTTTTGTTTTGACCTACTTCATCTTGTATCATTAAAAATGTCAAGTAAAGATGAATAAATTGTCTCTCAAAATAAAAATATATATAGAAACTATATCAATAAAATATTTAAGTTAAAATAATGTGCCAAAAAGATTGTAACTAAATACTTTTATAATATTTAAAAGTTTTATATAATTGACTATAATAAGAAAGATGGATAGAGTTATTAGAAAATAATATATTAGTATTTTTTTTTCTTTTTGTTAAACCTTTTTTAATGAAATAAGCAAAATTATAAAAGATGGAGGATTTTTATCAGAATGATTAACAAAATGTCACTTGTTATACTTATAACATGATTTGGCCTGATCCTTTTACACTCATATTAATTAAAAACATATCTTTACACTAACTAATATGTTTTAACGATGGGATGTTATACTTTTTAACAATCAAATTTGTCCCCTCGTTAATGTTGGATAAAAATTTATCTTTAACGACCGAAAAAAGATTTGGTCACTAGAAGCGTATTTATAACGATCAAAAAAAATTGGCCACTATAAGTGTATTTATAACGATCGAAAAAAATTTGGTCGCTATTTATAACGATCGAAAATTTTTTGATAACTATAAGTATGTTTATAACGACCGAAAAAAAATTGGTCACTATAAGTGTATTTATAACAACCAGATTCATTTTTCTTTGTCAAGAAATAGTCGTTAAAAAAATTTTTTCTTGTAGTACAAGAGAGAAGTTCGAGTACTATCAATCAGTTACAGGAATGACAGAGCGCTCCATTTATCGAGAGGGAGAGAATTGTTGATTGGGTCCCTCCAAATGGAGAGCCCACATGGAAATTTCTTTGTCAAAAAGAAGTTGCATAGCCCATATGAACAATCATTCACTCTTTGAGATTGAATTGTTGAATTCAGCAAAAGGCATGCACAAATTGTCAAAGTTGTTTAACAACTTTGACAAAAATTGTTCACCTACCCCATTCCTTTTTCCTATATAAAGGAGTAATTTGCTCCTTATTGAAGCACATCAAAAAAGAAAGAGAAAAAACAGAGAGTCAACGAGAGAAAGAAAATACATTGACTAATTTCTTTTGTGAGGTAGTTTGTGAAGAAAAATCGAATGTGTGTGCTTAGAAAATATTTTCCTAAAAGAAATAATGAGTGACAAAAATTAGTGAGATTATTTTTTATTTTATCTCGGAGAGCCTACTATTTATAATAGTAGAAGTTGTTTGTACACTACTATTTGTAATAGTAGAAGAAAAATAACAGAAGTGTTAATTTGTGAACGTAGCCCAAAAGTCTTGGGTGAACCAAGTTTGTAACACCTGGTAAAATTTCCAAAATACCCTTACAATGGAGACGTGCACATAATGCGTCTTCCAAAGCTCAGATGAAAAATCCAAGACCAGATTTGTGATCAGCGCAGAAAATCAAGCCAGAAAATGGTCTCAACCTAATTTAAGAGAAATAGGGTCGAAAAATAATTTTCACAAAATTGACCAAAAATAGTAAGGGTACGCGACAAGGCCACGATAAGGACCTATTGCGGACCAAAAATAGTGAGGGTACACGACAGCTCTGCGATGCGGATCCATCATGGACCCATACTTATATATTTTCTTAATTTTTTGACGGGATTGAATTTTCAAAATATCACAGGTGCGCGACAGGTCCCGACCTGTTCCACCAAAGTTTAAAATTTTAAATCTTTTGAGGGGCATTTTGAACTTTTGCCAATCCCTCCTAAACTTGAAACACAAACCCTTTAGGTCATTTTGATGAGTATATAGGGTCAAAGACCCCATTCTAAGTCCTTCTCCACAACACTTGAAAGTTAGGGCATGAGAGAGAAGAAAGAAGAACGTGATATTGGAGAATTCAAGGAGAATTCTTGACGGGTAATTTGAAGAGCTTTCCACCTAAGCCTCAAGGACATGAGATACTCGTGGAACAAATTGTCCCTTTTGCGCAGCCCCTGCAAGATAAGGTCTCCAATGCTGAGCTTCGCCAGGCTGTCACAGCACCTGCTGCGAGACCAGGAGCGGCCCAACAGATGGTCTTAGATGAGAGTTGAAGGTTCTTGAGTCTACATGCATGATTTCTTGATTATTTTCTTGAAAAGTTCATAATTCTTACATGTATCTTCATATGTTGATGATCATCACAAACTTAATTCTTGAATTGAATATTTTACATGAATTATTGCATAAACCTCCGTATGTTGATGATTATTACAAACTTGTTTTCTTGAATTAAATATTTTGCATGAATTATTGTATAAACCTTACTTATTATTTCTTAAAGATTGCATGAAAGAAGATAGGGATTGAGTCTAGAGCCTTGATTGAGAATGTGATTGTGATTGAGATTGAGATTGAGATGTGACAATGATGATGAGTTGATAGAACTTGATAGTCTCATCAGTTTCCGTAAATGAACTCTAATAATTTGTCTATTTGATTGTTTCCTAATAATTGTTTAAGCCTTGAGATATTAATTAAGATGTTGATTGATGAGATAACTAGAGTCTTTATGAGACTGATTGAAAGATTGTGCCTCCATGAGGCTGATTGAGATGATTGGATTGAGATAGTTTGATTGGATGGATTATTTTATGAGCATTGAGTCATGGGAGGAGTATCGAGCACCGAAAGAGTAAGAGTTAAACCAATGTATACTCGTCAAACTATGTAGCCAAAGGTAGGGGAGGATCTAGACCATCACATTATATTATGTTGAGGTCCTCTCTAATTAGAAGTCCCTGACATCAATAGAGAACTTATAGATTTACTGACTCCATTTGGACTTGTCCATGTGGTTTCGATTCGTTCTCTACCTAGTAAGTACAGAACAACTGTGGCAATATCAGCATGATTATTGTATAATTACTGGCTCATAAGTGATTATTGTCAAATAAGAGAAACTCCCAGAAAGTTCCTACCTTGAGTACTCTGAGTCGAGATAAGATGCGATGAGATGTGATGAGATGAGTTGAGATGACTCCTTCTGAGATGAGTCTGATTTGATTGATGAGTTGATTAGTTGATGGGTTACTTGTCTACTATTTATTCTTTCCTTGGATAGATATTTGACATATTAATTGGTTCTCATATTGAGTTGATTGTTATTTCTATATTGTTCTACCTGTTTAGATTTCACTCAGCTATTTTACATACCAGTACATTCTAAGTACTGATATCCCCCTTTGGACTGCATCATATTATGATGTAGATACGCAGGATAGAGGTTATTAGCAGGCGAATCGTTGAGGATCTTTGAGCATTCAACAGATTGGTGAGCCTCCCCTACTTCGGAGAATTCATTACATTAATTTTTATCATGCTTTAGAGTTAGAGTTACTTATCTTTTTATTTTGATTGAGGTATCCATGGGTCTGTCATTGGCACCACTTAATAGTGATAGAGGCTTCACAAACTAGAGTCAGATGTTGATGTTGGAACTTTTGAGCTAGTTTCTTTCTACTAGCCTATCATTATATTATTATTTAATACTAGATGATAAGATGTACCCATTTATTCCTTATGTCCTCCATTGATTTGTATAATATGTGAATGGATGAATGTGATGAGGCCAAATGGTTCGCTTGGGACTAGCAATAGTCTCTAGGTGTCAGCCACATCTTGGGTCCCCTCCTAAGGCGTGACAAACTTGGTATCAGAGCATGAGTTCAAGTGTTCTAGGGAGTTTGTGAAGCTGTGTCTAGTAGAGTCTGGTTTATGGGTGTGTTGTCGACCACACTTGATAAACAGGAGGCTATAGGACATTAGGAATTGTTTCCCTTCATTCATATTCTAAATTGTGCTATAGAGTTATACTCTATGAAAGTTCTATTCTAATTCGTGCTTTGCGCATTGAATAATTTTGATCATGCCTCCCAGAAGAGCAGTCAGAGGTCGAGGACATCTCACCCGAAAGAATGTCAATCCACCTAAGCCTCAAGGACATGAGATACTCGTGGAACAAATTGTCCCTTTTGCGCAGCCCCTGCAAGATAAGGTCTCCAATGCTGAGCTTCGCCAGGCTGTCACAGCACCTGCTGCGAGACCAGGAGCGGCCCAACAGGATACCCATGACACTTCTAGTGTCCGGGAATTCTTAAGGATGAATCCGCCTAAGTTCACAGGGTCTGCATCCACTAAGGATCCTGAGAACTATGTGGAGGAACTTCAGAAAGTGTTCCAAGTGATGCATGTGGCTGATGCTGATAAAGTGGAATTGGTTGCTTCTCAACTAAAGGGGGTGGCTAGACTGTGGTATGACCAGTAGAAGACAGGTAGAGGGGAGAATGCCCCAGTGATGACTTGGACTTTGTTCGAGGAAGCTTTCTTGGGACGTTTCTTCCTAAGGGAGAGGAGAGAGGTGAAGGTGAGGGAGTTTTTGAACTTGAAACAAGGATCTATGACTGTACAAGAGTATGGGATGAAGTTCACACAATTATCCCGCTATGCTCCGATATGGTTGCTGATATGAGGGGAATGATGGGGATGTATATTGATGGGTTGAACAGAGGGCCAAAGAGAGATGGGATGGGAGCAATGCTCATGAGTGAGTTAGATATTAGAAGATTGATGACGTTCACGTTCATGCAACAAGCTGATGAGGAGAGGTAACATGATAGGGAAGAGTTTAGAAGCAAGAAAGCTAAGACATCCAGCCATAAGGTTGGGAAAAAAGGTAATGGAAATCGATTTCCAACACCATCATCTGCTAGTGCACCTGTACCTAGAGTCAAAAATGATTAGAATTCCCAGAATATTGGAGCACGTGGGTCTCAGTCCCAAGCTAGCATGGCTCAAGGTTCATTGGGTAAGCCAGCATGTGGTAAGTGTGGTAAACTGCACTTAGGGAGATACCGTGAGGGGAGTGTTATATACTACAAGTGTGGACAAGCGGGTCACTATCAGAGAGATTGCCCAAGGTGGGTTGACCAAGCTCAATCTTCTATACCGGCCCCGCGAACTAAGGGGAATCAAAGAGGCACCACTTCAGTCATAAGCGGAGCTACAAACCGTTTGTATGCTATGGGCAGTCGAGATGATCAGGAGAACTCCCCAGATATTATGATGGGTATGATTTGAGTCTTTTCTATTGATGGATCCTGGTGCCACATTATCTTTTGTAACTCCTTACGTGGCCAGTAGATTTGATAGAACCCCTAAGAGTCTTCTTGATTCCTTTGATGTTTCTACTCCAGCGGGTGAGTCTATTTGAGCTGAGAGAGTCTATAGAGCCTGTGTAGTATCCATCCATCATAGGGATACTATCATTGATTTGATTGAGTTAGATATGACTGATTTTCATTTGATCTTCGACATTGATTGGCTCCACGTCTGTTATGCCTCCGTTGATTGTAGATCCCAAATCGTCAAGTTCTAATTTCCAAATGAACCGATTCTAGAGTGGAAGGCTAATTTCATAGCACTTAAAGGAAAGTTTAGCTCATATCTTAGATCCAGAAAGATGATTGTGAAGGGGAGTGGAAAGGTGATACCATAGCACCTAAAGGAAAGTTTATCTCATCTCTTAGAGCCAAAAAGCTAATTGCGAAGGGGTGTATATACCACCTCGTGAGAGTTAAATCCGATGATGTTGAGTCCCCAACTCTTGAGTCAGTTCCAATCGTGAATGAGTTTCCAGAAGTGTTTTCTGAGGATCTGCCCGGAGTCCCTCCTGATAAGGAGATTGATTTTGGGATTGATGTTTTTCTTAATACCTAGCCTAGCTCAATTTCACCATATAAGATGGCCCCCGCTGAACTGAAAGAATTAAAGGAGCACTTAAAAGATTTATTAGAGAAGGGCTTCATAAGGCTGAGTGTTTCTCCGTGGGGTGCTCCTATCCTATTCGTGCTAAAGAAAGATAG
>DF359049.1:6835-18458 GCA_000787875.1 Solanum virginianum
TCCGTCCTTATACATCGCCGGCGTCTTTGTAACGACCCCGAAAAGTGCCCGAAAATATGCCTTGGAATGCCCAAAATTTTTAATTTCCATATATCTGAAAATTCATTCATTATTTTAAAAATTTGACTTCATATTCTTGTTTAGGGGGTCAAATTGAGCGGGAAATGGGTCTAACCCGAACTTTAGAGCAACCGTATCAAAATCCAAAAATCTCAAAAAATGCTATTAGGAGGATCAACTTTGAAGGGGCATATCTCTTAACACACAAAGAATTGAGTGTCCCACGACCTACCAACTTAAAGCTCTTTGAATTAGCTTTCTAACACACTTGGTTTCTTGTTTGGGGTTTCTTCGGGTTCCCCATTCGCCACGACCTACCAACTTAAAGCTCTTTGAATTAGCTTTCTAACACACTTGGTTTCACCTCATTCCGGTTCGAATGAAGGATTTATGCCCATTTTTATAGAACTCATTTGTGTAGAAAATGCAATTTTCAGAGATAAATCTGCCTTACTTCTGCGGTGCGCCCTTGTTATTTTTGTGCCTGTTTTAATTTTTTCGATCCAAGACTTTTAAGTCTTGCGCCTAAGGGTTCCCACACTTGAAAATACCTACACTTAGTCTTATTTCACCCTCATATCATCCTAAACATTCCTCAATACTCACTCAAACACTTAGACTCATATTTCACAATAAACTAAATCCTAAACTCAAGACCAATCTCAAGGATTTTATCAAGGATCTCATTTAGTTGTTTTTAGCATGTTTTGAGCTATGAATCTTGGATCTAATGTTGGATTTGTTGAGGGGTATTGATGTGAATGTCTTAGAGGTATTGCAAGGTGTTGATTGATGGTTTTACAATAGATTTTCTTGCATTATTTCATCTCTAAATTGCATGGTATTTTACCTCTATTGCATACATCCAAGTATTTGATAAAATGTCCGGTTATGGTTTCTTGAGAAATTGAAAGTTTAAAGCATGAGATATGATTTGAATGACTATATGATGATTAAATAAGCTTATGTATATGATGAATCCCATATAAAGTGTTACACTAGGGTGATGGGTGCTATCATCACTAACCTACCAAGAGGTTTGTACTTTGGACATCTAAAACACTAGGGTTATGGGTGCTATCATCACTAACCTACCAAGAGGTTTGTACTTTGGACATCTAAAACACTAGGGTTATGGGTGCTATCATCACTGACCTTGATGAGGTGTTTGTACCTCACACACTAGGGTGATGGATGCTATCATCACCAACCTACCAAGGGATTTTTACTTTAGAAATCAAGCATACTAGGGTGATAAGTTCTATCATCACTAACCTTTATAAGGGGTTGGTACCTCACACACTAGGGTGATGGGTGCTATCATCACTAACCTTGATGAGGGGTTTGTATCTCACACACTAGGGTGATGGGTGCTATCATCATTAGTCACACTAGGGTGATGGGTGCTATCATCACTAACCTTGATGAGGGGTTTGTATCTCACACACTAGGGTGATGGGTGCTATCATCACTAACCCTGATGAGGGGTTTGTACTTTGGAAATCTAGCTTGGTATCTTTTACACATACGATATCCTATATGAGCATGAGTTAGCTAAGCATGTTTTACTTATGCATTGAACATACATGGCATTTTGCTATAATATGCCTATTGTCTATTGTATACATTTTGATTATGATGTCTATCTATTGTTGCATTGCATGCCACATACTTAGTACATTCAGATATACTAACACATACTCTATGCCTACATAATGCTACCATGTAGGAACCAGAGCTCCTATTGATTCTTCTTGTGGCTAGACGGATTGTTCAAGTTAGCCTTTGGTGAGTCCTCCATTCCGAGGACAGGGACTATTATGTTATACTATGTTCTAGGACTATCTTTTTTTTATGTATGTATTAACTATGAAGGCGAGCCCGGTTGCTTATCTTGGCCTCTGCTCTTATCTATGTAGTAGAGGTGTAGTTGGACATATTATGTATTATGCTTGAGGTTTGACTCACTTATGATATTCAAGCTATTTAAGTATAAATTTCTCTATCCCTTAGTCCCAATTCCACTTGTTTACATTTCTTACGTTATTTTACATTGCTTTCGCGACCAAGGATGTGTAATGATATGCTATGAGGCTTGTTTGGGGTTTCTTCGGGTTCCCCATTCGCCGGTCAAGTCTAGGCCCTAGGCTTGGGTCATGACAATCTTTCACCCAGCACTGCCGCTATCTTCCACCCTATCTTGATAGAAACCTCCCACCAACAAACCTAAAAACCCCACCAGATTGCCTCCCTCTGCCGGAGAAACCCACCACAGCCCCTATCTCCTCTTCATATCCCCCATTACCAGTAATTTCTCACCGGAAAACACCACCCAAACAGCCCTCTTCCATCCAAAACCCACTGGAAATTTGCACATGCTACTGACGCTTCAAAGTTTGAGTTTGTTGGAAATGAATCTAGTCAAAATTTATCTTGGTTCAGTTTTCTAGAATTTAAATTTATCATTTCGTTTAGATGCCCAATTTACTTTGATTTTTAGGTATGTTTATTATGTGTGAATAATTGCATTACTTTAAGTGATGAACTAGATGCACACCACCCTGCATTGCTCAATTTTATTTCCTTATTCATTAGGTATAGATGCATTGAGTTTATGCATTGGTTCCCATGTGAACATAAGTGGACACACACACAAAGAATGGTGGAGCTGGGGAGTTCAATTTTTTAGTTCAATCCTAAATATAAGTTTGAAATTCCTAGACTGAATCATGTTTTAGTTGTCTGATTTTACCAAGTCTTTTTTCCCTTCTTGTTATTAATTAGAAAAAGTATTAGGGTCGGTCAAGGAGTCAATACAATTGACATTAAAATCTTGTACAGGGGAGTGGTATTTTGGAAGTCCTTTCTTTCCTTCATGTCCCTAAATAGGATTCAGACCTTAGAAGGATCTTTGATTGCTTGTATCAATCTATTCTTTTCTAAATGAAATTTTAGGTGAAAAATAGCATAAACTACACTTGTGTCATTTAATTTTCCCCATATATTTACACATATTTAGGGTATATAAAAGTATTAATTTGGTAATAAGTTCAATTAATGGTTGTCATGGTTAAGTGTTTAACATTCCATACCCAAGGGGCAAGTTCTTAGTATTCTTTAATAAATAGTTAATTAATGTGGTTTAGTTGTTGAAATAAGTTTAAATGTATGGTTAGTGGATTTTAGTTTAAAACTAGTTTAGAGTTAATGTGATTTAGTTGTTGCAATTAGTTTGTAGCAAAGTATAGTTGTTGTCTTGTAATAGACCTCCGTTTATTTGTTAGAATTAGTTTGGATCTAGTTTAGCATTAATGTGATTAGTTGTTGAAATAACTTCAAATGTAGTTTGATTAACGTTTAGTTTGATTTATTTTTTTAAAATGATGTTATTTAGTTAGTGGATTTAGTTTAAAACTAGTTTAGCATTAATATGGTTTAGTTGTTGAAATAAGTTCAAATGTAGTTTGATTAACATTTAGTTTGATTTATTTTTGGAAATGATGTGATTTAGTTAGTGGATTTAGTTTAAAACTAGTTTAGGATTAATGTGATTTAGTTGTTGGAATTAGTTTGTAACAAAGTATAGTTGTTGTCTTGTAATAGACTTCAATTTAGTTGTTACAATTAGTTTGAAATTAATTTAGCATTAGTGTGGTTTAGTTGTTGAAATACGTTCAAATGTAGTTTGATTAACGTTTAGTTTGATTTATTTTTTAAAATGATGTGATTTACTTTAAGGGATTTAGTTTAAAACTAGTTTAACATTAAGGTGGTTTAGCTGTTGAAATAAGTTCAAATGTAGTTTGATTAACGTTTAGTTTGATTTATTTTTTAAAATGATGTGATTTACTTTAAGGGATTTAGTTTAAAACTAGTTTAACATTAAGGTGGTTTAGCTGTTGAAATAAGTTCAAATGTAGTTTGATTAACATTTGGTTTGATTTATTTTTTTAAAATGATGTGATTTAGTTAGTGGATTTAGTTTAAAACTAGTTTAGTGTTAATGTGATTTAGTTGTTGGAATTATTTGTAACAAAGTATAGTTGTTGTCTTGTAATAGACTTCAATGTAGTTGTTAAAATTAGTTTGGAACTAATTTAGCATTAATGTGATTTAGTTGTTGAAATAAGTTCAAATGTAGTTTGATTAATGTTTAGTTTGATTTATTTTTTAAATGATGTGATTTACTGTAAGGAATTTAGTTTAAAACTAGTTTAGAGTTAATGTGGTTTAGTTGTTGGAATTAGTTTGTAATAAAGTATAGTTGTTGTCTTATAATAGACTTTGGTTTAGTTGTTAGAATTAGTTTGGAACTAGTTTAGCATTAATGTGGTTTAGTTGTTGAAATAAGTTCAAATGTAGTTTGATTTAAATTTAGTTTGATTTATTTTTTTAAAATAATGTGATTTAGTTAGTAGATTTAAAACTAATTTAGAGTTAATGTGATTTAGTTGTTGGAATTAGGTTGCAACAAAAAAATATTGTTATTTAGTTAGTGGATTTAGTTTGAAACTAGTTAAGAATTAATGTGATTTAGTTATTGAAATTAGTTTGTAACAAAGTATTGTTGTTGTCTTGTAATGACTTTGATTTAGTTGTTAGAATTAGTTTGGAACTAATTTAACATTAATGTGGTTTAGTTATTGAAATAAGTTCAAATGTAGTTTGATTAATTTAGATGTGGCTTAGTTGTTGAAATAAGTACAAATATATTGTTATTGTGTTTAGTTTAAAACTAGTTTAGAGTCAATGTGATTTAATTTAAAACTAGTACAAACAGACTGTTTTTTCTCTGCTCAACAACTAGCTTCTATATATACCCACCCCAACCTCACCCCCCCTTCCCACCGACACCTTCAATACAAAAATGGCAATGCTTCAATGGCTTATTCTTCTTCACTACATTTTCTTCATCTCAGCTTCTACTGTTAAAGTTAAAAGTAAGGATTCTGTTTTTTTTGTTTTCTAATCTGTGTGTTCTGTTACTTAAGCTATCTAATTGTTGGATCTACTTAAGGATTGAGTTTCAGTTTTTGGTGTATATTTTGTTAAATACACTATACTGTGTAGATTGTTGAGTAATTTCAACATTGAAAGATTTCAAGTTCTTGTTAATAGGACTTTGGTTTCAATATATAAAGTACATAGTTTCTGAGGTAGATAGATCTACTTTCTTAGACTTTGTTAAATTCTGAATTATCTACTGCCTATATTTCCTTTATAATTTGATGCTTATCTGCTTTTCAAAGATAATAGGATCTAGTTGATGTTGGTAATTAGGTTTTAGGTGTTCATATAAATTCGACACTTATTTTTCAACAGTGAAGCCTTACCCTCTGGACCTCTCCAGAGTCGTATATTTTGATGTCAATAGCAGAGATTTTGTTGAAGATGTTTAGTAAATACATTTCCACCAAACATTGCTTGATTTGTAGTGACGTCAATACAAAGTTGACTTATATGTCATCTCAATTTCTTTTAGGATGATTTTATGTTGAACATATACTGACATATATGTTATGCATTTATCAGTGTCTTATTCACTAGCCCCTTGTAAATATTAAATTGATTGAACAAAACTAGTTGTAAGAAATTGGCAAGGGCATGAAACCAATTCTTAACATGGTGCATAAAGCTCTAACTAGTCATTGTATTTCTTTTCTGTTTGAAGAATTCAATTCAGCGGATTTTTTGTCGGTTCCTGAACTGAAAACTGTAAATTATTAGAGCATCCTAGAATGACAGCAACACTGAGGATCCTGGAAGTCTTGCTATTAACTTTTATATTTACTAACAGCTTACTTTTGGAATATTCTTGTGAGTTGTATCAATCAGATGAATAAGCAATTTTGAAAAGAATTATGCATATCTTTTTGTCTATGATTACGCGGAAAAGGCCTATCAAGAGAAAAGGCTTGATTTTGTTGTTCATCATCCTCAGACATTAATGGTGTGGATAGAGTAACAGTGTTTAAAATGGAGGATAAGATATCTTTACTTACTACTGAGCTTGCTGCAGCATTAGAAAAAGCAAAGAACAGAGATGCCGAGCTTGCTAAAAGAGAGAGGCAGAGAGATGAGGAGAATGCAGCAATAAAGAAAGAAAAGTAAAAGAGATATGTGGCGCTTCAGGCACAGTGGATAGCTCTTTTTGATTCAGGGAAGATTATTCCTCCATGTTGTAGTGAGTCATCTGAGGAGAGTGATGGTTGTGAGGTGTAGTTGTATCTATTAGAAAATCATACTTTTATAGTTTTTATACTTTTTAAATTGTTTGATCATTTAGTTTATTTTGAATGAATTCAAGTTTAATTTGAATTAGTTTAAGTTTACTTTAAACTAATGTAACGCAAATGTAGAAAACTATTGTGTTGATAATTTTTTAGGCTTCTTTGATTGGAATATACAAGTGGGTAACAAAAACTTGACCACTGGAGGGCGATATTCAAATAAAATAAAAACAATAATACCGACCACCGGAGGTTGATATTTAAATAAAATTAAAAAATAATACCGCCCACCAAAGGTCGATATTCAAATAAAATGAAAAAAATAAAAAGGATAATACCGACCACTAGATGTCAAAAATAAAACAATAAAATTAAATAAAAATATATATCTATTTATAGTTTTCTGACTTAAAATTAAAATTGACTTTCGAAAGTCTGTATATATCGACCTCGGGAGGTCAGTATTAAGTGACCAAGATTTTTTTGACCTTCTCTTGGTAGTCGGCATTTAGTCGGTATTTTTGATAATACCGACTTCCAGAAGTCGGTATTTGGTGGTTGGTATTTACAGTTTTTTTAGTAGTGACAAAGAAATGTGATAGGATAAATAGGATCATTCATCTTTACTAAAGGTTTTAGTTTTAGTTTTAAATATGAAAAAAATTATTCTACCTATACTATTTTATGTGGCATTCTTTTCTTTCTGGTCCGTGACAAAAGAGATTTCACCTTATTCTAATTGAAAATAATTCAACCCTAAAATTCTCCTTTTATCGTTAATGAAATGATTCTTAGCCGCATAAATTTGTAAGAATTGTTTTAGACGTCAAGTTTTAAAAGTCTTTCTTTTTTCTTAAACTCTGTGTCAAGTCAAAGGAAGCCACATAAAATGGAATGAATGAAGTACATTATAACATGTTTCTCCATTAAATGAGCTTTATCCAAGATAAGTATTTAAAAAAAAAATTAAAACAGACTATAATTTGGGCATAATTAAAAATTTAAAGCTACATATTGAGTATTATCGTTGATAGCAAGAGGAGAGAGGCTAACAGGATTGGGAGAAAAAGGATAGAGGCGAAAGCGATTTAGGAGAGAGAGATAATAGATACATATTATATTTGCCAAATATATGTTTCATTTACAAATACAATTCGATGCGTACCAGTATTCAATACATACAAGCTTTTATAGGTTGATATATATACACTGGCTAATACAATATATATCATTTGTATTCATTTGCTCATGTACCACTTGTATTAATCAACAATACATAAATACATGAATACGGATTGTATTTGGTAAATACATGCACTATTATATCACTTATAATCATTCAAGATACTAAAATACAAATTGTATTAAATACATATGGATAGATACAAGATTGTATATTGGTACAACCATTAATGTGATACAATTGATTGAATTGTATGTCTTTGTTATGAAGTATCATGTAGGGGAGCGGAAGAAACAGAGGAGAGCGATGATTGAAAATGTGAAGTTATAGAAGGTATCTTTTTTTTAAAAAAAAACAAAAATATACAAGTATAATTTATACTATCTTCGTCTCATATTATAAGGGTATCTTTTTATAAATATTTGTCCAATATTATATCGGCACTTCCTAATTTAGGATTGAATTAATTATTTTTTCCATTTTACCCTCATCATTAATTAGTGTCTTAATGATTTTTTCTAACTTAATTTAATATACATTGATATAAATGAAAGGTAAAATGATAAAGTCTATCAATGTATTAATGATTTTTTAATGATCGTGTAAAATGAAAAGTGTACTTATAATATGAGAAAGATGTAGCATTAAATAAAAAATATAGGTTTGCTAAATCATATGAAATTTTCATGAAACAAGGATTAGGCTGAGCCCATTACAATTGGACATTGAGTGAAAAGTGTAAAATAAAAATGAAATAATACACAAATCTAACCATCTTTCGAATTCTCAACCTCCCCAGTGTATATATAAATAATAACTCTTGTCCACTTGGTTGCAGCTTGTAACCCTAGTTGTGTGTGTTTATCCTTTTGCCTGGTAGTAAGCAGAAAAAGGAGCCATGATTGAATCAGTTTCAAGCTGGTTTACACCAACTGTTGTCTTCTGCGTGTTGAACCTCATGATTGCTACTATTCTCATTTTGAGGAATACTTGTAAACAACAAGGTGAAAGTCCATCTTTGTTACAACGTGTGAGGTCTGTAAACTTGTCTTTCCCAGATCCATTTAATTCCCCTTTAACTACTCATTTCCCAGCCGACA
The DNA here is from genome assembly GCA_000787875.1 of Solanum virginianum. Lineage (NCBI taxonomy): Eukaryota > Viridiplantae > Streptophyta > Magnoliopsida > Solanales > Solanaceae > Solanum > Solanum virginianum. Next base: position 15,409 of record DF359049.1, read on the forward strand.
ACATGATGAGTCCCCCTTTGCTTCAGCGCGTCAACTTCTCTTTCTCCTCCCAAAAGCCCACCCCATTTCCCTCTCTCGATCAAGATGAACAACCACCAGGGGAGAACGCCGAAGATGTAGATTCGAAATGTCACATGAAAAGAAGCAAAAGTCCATTTGGGGATGATGCAGTTGATAAGAAAGCAGATGATTTTATAAACAAGTTTAAGGAGCAGTTGAAGATGCAGAGAATTCATTCTATTTTAAACTCAAGGAAATCAGGAGTCTCTATTTAAGACAACTCTACTTATAAATACCAAATCCTTCCTTTTTATCTCAATTCAAAACATTTTTGAATCACTTCTTTAACTTATTGTATTCTATTAAAGTCTCTATTTAAGCTATTTTATTGTTTAGATCATGATGCTCCATCGGTATTGATTTGAAAGACTTCAGTACAACAATTTTTTTTCCGGGGACTTCTATAATGAAAATAATTCTCTTTTGAAATTGAAGCACTATATTTACCTTTTAAGAGAAGTAATCACACACAAATATATCAACACAAAAGGTCGATGGCATTTCCTAAACTCCTTCAAACTAAACTAATTTTAACCCAATTTTTTTTTAAAAAAAAACTATACTTAATATAGTATCTGAATAAATCATGAATTTTGGTCAATTTAATTATTTTGAGGGAAAATGTCAAATAAGATGGATGTATTTCAGTAGTACAAGCTACAAAATAATTCGTAGCAATTGCAAAAGGATGATTAATTTTGGCTGACTAGACCAAGGAGAAAGTATTTAGACTGAAAACCAATATAATACGTGGGTTAAATTATATTTTCCTCATATGATGGTACTTGTTAAGGAGGAACTTGGGTTTTAGGAATAAGCTTTGCTTCGATGCATGTGTTTCTTTTTGTTGTTTTCTACTATGTTTTTAAAAAAAAAACGATGCTTTGTACTATAAAAGCTGCCAAATATTGGTATACTCGCAAACCACGTGTTGAGGTTAGAGGAATTATTTTATGGTTGGGAGTGGGAGTGTCAACAAAAAGGTGTGTATGCTTCATTAACATTTTGACACAAAATAAGTGGACTATTTGCTTGTTTTAATGTAAGACCTTGTAAAAACTAATAAGAGAGAGGAAATATATGGAAAAACTATCTAACTAGACATACATCACTATCATATATATTAATCTAATCTTTACTTTTAAACAATTATATATATATGAATATTTTAATATTTTATACCATACATTTTAAAGAGAAAAGAGACAAAAATGTTTTAAAATTATGCGAAATGAAAAAAATGTCTTTCATTTATAGTTTGGTCCAAAAATATCTCTGCCGTCAATACTTTGATCCAAAAATGCTCTTATTGTTATTTAATGGATAAAAAATGCCCCCCTTCAAATAAATTTGTTATTTATTTTCTTTTTGAACAAATTCTTTTTCTAATAATATTTTTTTATTAGCAAATATTTATCCTAGTTTAATTTGAAAAAAATATACAAATAAAATATTACTTGTTTTATTATAATTATTTTTATCGTTATCTAAATAAAAATTACTAATGAGTTTACTATAATTTTTTAGTTATGACATATATTATGTGTTATAAAGGTACAATGTTCTATTTTTACTGATAACATGATGTTAAGAAAAAATTTATTTTAATATTTTTATTAATTAAAGTAATTTTATTAAGAACACAATATGTTTAAAGGAAAAGAAATAATATATTTATTTGATAAAAGTCATTTTTGACCCATTTAGTACCAGTATGGGCATTTCTAGAGTAAGCTTTCAATGACTCATGCAATTTTCGATCAAAATATTGACGACAAAGACATTTTTGAATCAAAATATAACGAAGGGTATCTTTGTTCATTTTACATAGTTTAAGGTAATTTTTTAATCCTTTTTCCTATTTTAAAAAACATATCAAATCCACATATCCCATAAAACTAGGATTAATCAATTATATCTATCTAATAAGTGGCTAGAAAAGCTGTTGAAGCACACATTTGTTGGACGACATGTCTGCTTTAGCAGCTTGCTTGAGCCGTCTGCTTCTCCTCTTCCTATATTACATGCGGCCCAATCAAAATATTCCATCAACTTTGACGTGCCTACTTCAGCTACTTAATTTTATATTTCTTTAGGTGCTTCAACTATGATTTTACAATATTACCTCTAATAAGAAACAGGTTGTAGAAGCTACTAAAGTAGCTAACTGTTGGACGACATGTCTGCTGCAGCTGCTTGCTTGAGTTGCCTGCTTCTCCTCCTCCTTTATTACATGCAGCCTAATCAAAATATTCTGTTGGCTTTGACGGGCCTGCTTCAGCTATTTAATTTTATATTTCTTTAGATGCTTCAACTATGATTTTACAATATTACCCCCCAATAAGATATTTTTATTGGGCCAACACTAGCATGGACGCTTGATGTCTAGTTTACATTTAAATACCACAATTAATGGTCCAATAACAATTTGTATGTTTCTCTCTCATTAACCATCCCCCTAAATTCCTATGCCAATCTTTTTTTTAAAGTAAACTTTGGCCGAATGGCCCATTTTATTTATAATAAATGAGGGAAGGGCTCAGAAGTGCCTAAATACAGAAAGCTCATCACAAAAAAAGACCTAACAAAAAAAAACCCCAACCCGACCCAAGTCTGCACCACGTTAACTGAGATAAAAGAGTACTGGAGAAGCCAGGGTTTCCTAAAAAGGACCCTGCAACTTCTTCTACTCTCACTTAGTCAGTGATGCTATCTCTGTGGCTCCCAAATCGCCAATTTTAGCTTAAACTCCTGTGGGTCAACAACTATCTCCATGTGATGTTTTTCGAAGGTTTTGATGTTTAGCGCTTAAAGGTAAGCAATTTTCTATCTTCTTGTTCGAAGGTTACTTTGTCAAACACTGATCTGAGCTCATCTATGTAGGTGTCTTGTCCGGTAAAATACAAGTGCTGAAGGGGCTAGTATCTTTTGCATTCTAGTCCATGTATGTGCATGCCTCTTCCATTCTACTGTTCCTGCTAGATCTGACT